>JAMLFT010000287.1:0-47917 GCA_026544285.1 Pachyrhizus erosus
AAATATATACATTAGATTTGTGAATCTTTTTCACTTATATATTATTCAACTTGTTTATTTCTACATAATATGAAACTTCACTTTCACACTTCTACTCTAATATAAACTTCCTTTAAGCTTACACAGTTATCATTTAATGCCATTAGTGTTTCATGTTATGATTGTCCTCACTATTTAAAGTAAATCTTTACTTTTTATTTTCTTATTTTGTGAACAAGGGAAATATCCCAAAGTTTTTTTTTTAAGAAAATGGTTTTCTAGGATTTTAAGGATGAGTGATCCTTTGAGCTTTTTAGGGTGTGAAATCTGAGAAAATAATTAGAGTGATTTCATTAAAAACATAATAAGATTTATCAAACTAGGTTCTCAATAAAAATGTTTTTTACTGTATAGTTTGATTGAATAGTGGGAAAAAATATTAAGCATGTCTTAACAATATCTTTAATTTTCTTTTGATAATTGTTTAAGTAAATTATATACTTTTCTATTTTTCAATATTATTGTTTAATGAGACGAGTTAGAATTTTAGAAGTGTGGCAACATAATTAAATATGAAATATAAAAAAACTTAAAAAAGACACTTATAATTATTTTTACAAAAATTAAATTAAATAATTATTAACCAAAATAAATAGAACTGTAATAAGTTAAAATAAATATTAGATAGTAGATAATTATAATTATAAGATTAGGATATACTTAGAATAACAAAAAACTAACTTATTTCAGTTATTTTTAATTTAGATAATTATCATAATTATTTTAAAATAACATAAAACTAATATAGTAAATTTATAAATTTAAAATTAAATTGTGGGCTTTCCTTTTTACATGGGCTGGATGAAAATCAAGGCACAAAACACCTATACCTAACCCAAACCCAACTAAATGAAGATAAATATGTAATTAAGTAAATAAGTAAAAATAGAAATCTAGCAATAATTACTACAAGACATTTTTACATGTGCATTTATTAAGAATCATACGGCCATGTGAAGGAAATTCCAAGTTAGCTTCTTAATGCATTGGATAATAACGAAATTGACAAAATTTAAATAAAATAAAATAAAAATTAAATCACATAAATGCAACATTAATATGATTTTATCCAAAATTTTACTCCTCCACTCTATAAATTATGTATCAGCCGTTGTGGAGAGGTCACCAATTTTCCTTATTCTCTCTTACTTTTGCCACGTTTCTTAGTTATTATTATTATTATTATTATTATTATTATTATTATTATTAATTTAAGGCTTAAGAGATTAACATGTGTTGGGATTCAAGCATATAAAGGCTTCAGACTTCACTCTTCTTCAGCTGTTTTCTTGTTTGAGGTAAAGGAGAGTGAAGTTTCATTCTAATGATTATTTTATGAAATTCTTGAGTTGGATTAGTCTTATAAAACCATTAATTAGCTTATAATCGTGAATATGATTTATTATTCACTTGGTCATATTGTTACTATTTTCTTATTAAGTGATGATAATTATATCTATTATTGAGTATTCTTGTGACTTAATCAATTGTAATTAATTTGTATGGTTTGGTGAAAGTTTAATATTGTTAAGTTTTATTTATAACACGGAGTTGAGGTAGACATCATTTATTGACTTTGTCCTTATGGTTATGGATTGTGATTCAATTGCTGTAGAGTAATTCGTTGTTTTTCATTTATTTAGTTTTCATCCCTGGATTAAAAGAAAACTTTTTCTTTTTAACAGTGTAATCTTTGTAAAAAGATAATATTAAATACTTAAAGTAAATTAAAAACTTATTATTTAATCGATTAATCTTATTTAAGAATTGATCTGAACAGTTAATCTCACTTGAAAATAATTCATTATTTTATACGGATTTTATTATTTAAATTATTTTTATACATGAATTTTAAATAAATAAATGAAGGAAATTAAAATATTAACTTGTATTGCAAAGTATGCTTCGTAAAACGTAAATCATAGTATTATTAAACATCAGATTTAAATCAGTATTTTATTAAACTACTATAAAATAAATTTTATGTTTAGATATAGAAACTATTGTGTAAAAAAATATTTGAAAAAATAATTCATTATATAAGTAGCCCAGACCTTCAGCTTTATGTATTTAGAAGCATACAATTTATAAACTTTTATAAATATGCTGTATAGATTCATTATAAAATAATAAGATCTATATCTATATTTATATATAGGTATCTATAGTATATTCAGTTAAATTAAAAGGAAATGCAATAGATTGGTTATATACAATTATTTTGAAAACATAAAAATAAGTTTGTACTATGAATTGTTAATGATAAATACAATTTTTTTATCTAAATATATTTTTCTGAGTTATTAAATAAAATTAAATAACTATAAAAGTGTATATTATATTTGGTCAATGGAAATCTTTTTTACAAATAAATGTATTTATAGAAAGATGTAATTACATGACTCTATGAATTTAATATGTAAAATTTATTTTGACGTAAAAATGAGAAATAAGTAAATATATGTGCGTGTGTGTGCGTAAATTAGTTTATAAAATTTTTTATAAATTTAATTTTTAATAAATAAGTTTTATTATAAAAAATTATTATAAATTTAAAGTATTTTTAGTATAATACAAAGTGAGAATGATTAAAACTTTATATATTATAATTAAATAATTATAATTCTTATAATTGAATTAAGTATTGATTGATATATTAAAAGTTTAAGTAGAAAATCAATACTTAAATAATTTGGAGGATATTTAGTAGAAATAGTTATGTTAATATAGTTAATAATTAAATATATATTCATATGGAAAAAAATTATATTTAGTTACTGAAATAATTATATAATTATAAATAAGATTTTTATCTAATTATTTATAAATCTTAGTTGAATATAGATATATTAATGGAAGAGATAAAATCTAGATAATGATATTAAGTAAGTTGATATATTTGTTTGATAAATTGATTATTATAAAATACATTTGAAAAGGTATATGTTTAAGAAATAAAGATGATGAATATAATTGTCTGATAATAATGACATATCATAAAACCTATGTATGAGATGTGAGTTGAAAAAGAAATTTATTAAAAGGAAATGAGAAGTTAAAGTTTGATAAAATGAGGTATAGGCAAGGAGTAATAGTGTGGTCTTGGGGTATTGGTATTAACTTCAGAGAGTTCTATGATTAGGATAGTCATCCTTTGGTTTTATTTTAATAACATTCACAACCAAATTCGTTTTTGCATAATTGAATAACATTTAGTTTTCTATGTCAGATTGCCAAACAATCCCTTTCCACTAGCCATGCCAAAATGCATCGAGAAATTAAATTCTACTTCCTTCGATCTTGTATATAAACAATAAATAAATATATATATCAAATATAAGTATATTATAACTAATTTTATTATATTTAATAAAATTATTTTTAAAATATCTTTTATTTAATTGAGATTTTATAATTTTTTTGTTTTTATATAAAATTTTAATAAAGAATCATTTAAAATTATATTTTTAAAATGAAATTAACAAAATTAAATAACATTAATTAATTTTTTAATTAATATGAAATTATTTTTTTTTGTTTTATAATAAAAACTGAAGGAAGTAATATGTTTGGTATAACCCAGTCTAGAGTAACAAAATTGAATAGCGACAAATTAATCTATTAACATAATATCCATCTTCTTATGTGAAATTGTCACACAAAAATGTAAAAAAAATGTATAAAGTTTTTTTGTTTGATAAACATAAAACAGAGATGAAAGTTTTTAAAATTTATGTGAAACCACACAAAAGAACTTTCATGTAAATATGCAAAAGAAAAAAATGTGAAGAAAACATGATTATAATATATACATAATAATTATTCTCAAACATAATCGATTAGTGCACATATCATTAAAAGTAATACATAATCGATTATACTATTTTATACATGTTTTAGATTTACGCTATGATACTTTTTATTTTGTATCTCAATTAATATTTTATTATTATTATGATTTATGGATAGACTTTAATTATTAGTATTTTATTTATATTATTGTAATATTAATTTAAAATATTTTTATTTTATAATATTTATTTACACTAAAGTATAATAACTCAACTCCTGCGAGTAAACGATTTTCGTTAACATAAATTAATCATTTTTATGATAGGAAATTCGATTATATCCACAGGGAAACCAATTATGTTATACAGTCATAACATAAATTAAATGTAACCACCTACACCAGTAATTGATTATGAAATTTATAATCGATTATATGTTAACATATAAATAATTATATATACAGTCCTGTATAATCCATTATTTTAGCTAACATATAATAAAAAAAGAATAAAAATATAATTTTATTAATATCCTAATTTCTTTATTTTTCTTTTTTTTTTAAATCAAATACTCATAATATTTTTGTTTTCACTTTTATTTTCTTAAACCAAACAATATTTTCACTATATTTTTTTCTTATTTTTTCACCTACATATTTTCACTCTCTATCAAACACATCCTTACGGTTTCAACTTTCATACCAAATCTTCAGTAAAATGATTGCATTTGCAATAAGAACCCTTGACTTTACTACTATCGTTGGTCGGACTCTTGCAACATAATTCTTTTTTTAAACTAAGCTTGTGACTCAAAATTTAGAAAATATTTAATGCTTCATAATGTCCACCACTAAATCCAATTGAGAAGCTCATATTATTGATGAAAATAATTCTAAATCCTCTTACACTATCTATTACTCTTCCTATTTTTAAATTAAAATCATTTTTCATGTTTCTAAAATATGAAATATATTTGTTCATTTATTAATAATTTCTTTATAAAATATTAAATACTTCTTGTTTCTAAAATATTAAATATATCCTTTTGTTCATTCAATACTATTTTATAAAATGTTAAAAAATTATAAGAAGGCTGATAATTAGTGAATTGATAACTAATGAATTGAGTCAATATCTGCATCTTACATATATGTCAAATCTTCCTGATGGAATTGAAGAACTTCAAATTCGAGCTTTCGTTGGTCACTTTAGGTATATCCCACCTTCCTCACTTTTTGAAAAGCATAAAGTTGCTTTTTGGTGATAGCATGGCAAGTTTGGTACTGTAGAAAGTTTTGCTCTTCTGATCTTTTGCCTTTTGTTGACTTTAATTAAGATAAGTGTCTTTTTTTATAATAAAAATTTAATATTAAGTTAGGTCTTAAAAACTCACCAAAATTAAGATGGAATTTAACTTAATGAGTGTTTATAAAGATACTTATAGATTATTTACTAATAAAGTTCTCACATCTGAAAATTGAATCTATATTATTGTGAAATATAAATTTGTTCTTACTAATTGAATCAACTTTTTATCAATAAAATAATTGTGTTTTATCTTATCAAACTTAATATGCCAACAAATTGTAACAATTCATAAGTATAAATGGAAAACTAACTTAATTAGTGAAAAAAAAGAGCATACAAAATTTTATTTTATTCTATTTTTTACAAATTTTGAATGATAACATTATATAAAATATCCTTTATGCTGCCGTTATACTTTTGACCTTATCATATGGTGTCATTATGCTTTCCCATCTAGAAGTAAACTTCAGTGGTGGACTTAATTATTTTATTTTTCAACCTTTACTTCGTGTTCTTGCATAAACATTGTGTGAAGAAAATAAAATGTAGCTAAAAATTTAGTGGAAGGTATAGGTATTAGCTTTCGAATTAAATTTAATATTTTAACCCAGTAGATCACACATAATTAAACACACACTTGTGTGTGTATTTGGGCACACATGCACAAATATCCCTCTGCCATTATACATTTAATTTCCTTTTTATCCTTTCTGTCTTTTATATGGCAATAATGATTTTCAAATACTTTTATGGAAAATATAAAATATCAAAGTTATTTATACATTAAAATAGGACGCATTGTCAAAGCTCATCATGATCACACTAGGCCAATTAATAAACATAAAAAAATATTTTATTTTATTTTCACTTAAATATTTTGATTTTATAGCCATGACAATTATATAATAATGCCTTGACGTCATCTACCTTTACAGCTTGAATTGATTACATCCACATACAAAAATTATTTTCTTCTTTTGTCTATAATTTATATCAGTTTACACAAAAGTCTCTCTTGTTAGCTTAATTTATCTTGTTTCTTCTCATGGAAAAATAAAGAATTAAAGAAGAGAATTAAAACTACACAATTCTTTAATGCTATTCTTTGAAGCATACTTAGTTGACGTATCCAAGATTGACCTATCAAGCATTAGAATCTAAACCTCACCAATCTTGAACTGAAATAAAACTGGAAACACATGAAATCTTAGAAAATTCAACGAGCAATCTTCTTTCCACTTTTAAATTTAGAAAATATCTCTTGAAACATTTAACTACTGGAACCTCTTTGTTCGTGTTTGGATGAGTATTGGTTTAGGGTTTAGTGTAGTAAAATTAATTTTGAATTAAATTTATTTTGAAGTAAACTGATTTAAATTTATATGTTTTTATAATAAAATTAAATTTAAAATAAAATTTAATATAAAATTAATTTTAAATTCTTTTTTAACGTGAAACGAAAAATATAAATATTTTTCTAAAATTAATTGTGAACTCAGAATTAATTTTTCAACATAAATTCTAATATGTAATAATATTGATGATTATTAGTTATTATACTTTTTAAAACCTCCTTTAGTTAAGCCACATAAATATAGCACTCATAAATAAAGCAAAAGCTAATAGTATTACATAATCAAAATATAATCAATAAAAGTCATTTTAAATAAAAAAATTTACTTTAAGCTAAAAGAATGTGCTTTTTCAATGAGAACTTGATTGTCCCTAAGGCGTATCAATATCTAAATGAGAGTGAATCTTCTGCAGTGCAAAATATATTTCACAGCACTATATACAGTATATAATCTAACTGTCCCCTCTTTTACTATGTTTATTATTTTATAGTATAAAATGAATTAAATATTTCAATGACCATATGTTATCCAGAGATCAATTGATTGGAGGGGATCTCAACCCATATCTTTATGCAGTATTCCTACTTCTCATTAAGATATAATGAATTAAATTTTTTCTTTCTTTCTTCTTTTGTTGGCCTCTTTTTCTTTTATTTTAATCTGACAAAAAAATTCACATGCTTCTCTCTCCTTGAACATTTATGATGACAACTTTAATATCACAAATTTGCACAAAATCTTAATAGTTACAAATTTTGATTCTCTCCTGTCTACTCCATAGGATTTCCCTCTAACCAAAGTCTCGACCGTACATCACATTCTTTGTCGTCTCCGATTGTTGTACAATGAACAATCAACGACCGATATCTTTGCAGCATATTGGCAGGACAAAAATACAATTTTACACAAGAAAACTTCATGAACACATTCTTTGATTCAATTTTATCAAGTTTTTTTTTATTAATTAAAATTTGTTAGCAATCACAATATTAGTATAATCCAATGTTTTATTTAAAACTTAAATATGAGTTTAGTTTTTGTAAATTTGTGTGTTTTTAATTTTGGTTTCTGTAAAAAAAAATTGTTAATTTTGAATCTGGTAATTTTATGTTTTTTTAATTGTGGTCCTAAACCGTGTACTTAAGGAATTGAAAATAAAATAAAAAAAAATAGAATCTTAAAATGACTAAAATTGAAAAAGTGCAAGCTTATTCAAACTAAAAATGAAAAAAAAAATACTTGCAGAAACTAAAATTAAAAAATATAAATTTATAGGACTAAAATAAATAAATAAATTATAAAAATTATAATTAAAAAATATACAAGCTTATAGTGACTAAATTTTTATTTAATGAATCTTCTTGTTAATTGTATATTTTTTAGTAAATTTTAATCAATAAAATTGAATGTGTTAGAAATAATATTAAAATATGTTTATAATTTAACCGGTGATCTCTTAAATTCGAATTATGAGTATTTAAGCACATTTAATATTTAAAGAAAAACATTATTCATATTAATTTTACCTAATTTGAACAAAATCTTATATAAAGATACATGTGTTCTTTAAAAACAAAAATGTTGTGTTTGTGGCTATACACAATCTAAGTTAAAGCAGTACCTACACTACATCCAAGCTTAACAACCCTATGAATTCTTTTCTTTCAACCTAGATTGAGCAACTTACTCAATTTTGAATATTTGCTACAAGTTGCTCAGCATGCCAGGGAATAATGGCAAATACAGAACCTCCATTCCAACTGAGAAGAATCTGAGGAAAGGTCACTTGTAGAATCCCTCAGTTGCATGTGTATTAAGCCAATTAGTTTCCTCCTAGACACATTTCCAACTCCATCCAACAATGCTTCTGCCCCACCACTACTACATAATTCCAATCAATGGGCCAATCAATTACTTTCTCTGTTATCCTCTGTGGTCGGCCAGAAGACTAAAAGTTGTAGTGCTCATAGTTCAAAATTATCAAGACATGACAACTCCTTCTTCATGTCATGTCCTAATAGTTTTTCTTTGTTTCTTCTACACTAAGCTGCCCTCCAGCACCATGGCAGTGTTTCCTCCTGCCATGGCAAGCATGCTCGCATGCACAAACTTAGAAATTAACTCTTCAAACTTTCCTTCATTCTTAGTTGAATATAAGGTTGCTTTCCATATGTGTTCTCCTAGCTCACACCTTTTGATATGGGAAGCCACTTGTGCAATTGACCATCTCCTGAATCTGATTTAAATGGGTCATTTGATTAAGGTCGAGGCTAGTAGCTAAACTAGCTTATGGAATCAACAAGATGACATCTAGTAAAAGATATATTCAAATATATTTTTATTTTTTAAAATTTGGAGTTTATTCTTTTAAATTTTTCAAATTAAAATTTATATTTTTCTCTTTCAAATTCACAAAATACTTATTTTAATTCCCTCTTGCTGATTTTTAGTATTTTAGATACATAACTTGTGACAGTTTTTTTTTTTTTTTTAAAAAGGAAAAAAATAAAAAAAATATTCATTTTAATTTGAGAGATTAATAAAAACATATCTTTAAATTTAAAGAATTAAAAATATATTTAAACTTATTATAATGCTTATAATTTTTTAAAATTTCATATTTTTATATTTATGTTATATCGGATTCATGTCGTATTTATATTTTAAAGTCTATTTACTCTTGAATCCTCCAGGAGAAATTTTCTTTCTAGATCTATCGGTAGAAAAGTGAAACTGGCCACTTCTGATTCATTGACTTCATTGAGCTGAAATATATTCCTAGGAAGCAGACACCTTCCTCCAATTTGGAAGATGAAACTTATTGACTATTTGCAGTTTTGGGAGCTTATTAGAACTACTAACTCATTTTGTGTATTGAATATTTGTGAATTGTTCATTAGCAATTTGACAGCGAGTGGTCTAGTAGATTCTACAACATTTATTACTCTAATATTATCATAAAATTTTGAATTTCAATTAATTTAATCTTATAAAATTAATTTGTTGTCTAACTTCATTCATACGAGATCTTCAACATATATTAAACTAATTTATGATATATTGATATTCATTCATTTATTTTTTTAAGAATATATTTCATTAATAATATTTTTTTATTAACAATTATTAATTTAATTATTTTAGTAATTTAAATTGATTGTATGTACTCAGTTGATTAAACCAAAATTATAGATTGATAATTCATCAAAATTAAACTCGTTGTTTAGCATCGCTTTTATGTTTTAATCCTAACTCTCATTATTTTTATATTTAACTTAATGGTATATTTTATTACTCAATTATTATTATTTAGTAAATTTTATCATTAAAGTTTATTTTAGAAAATTTTATCATCAGAGTTTTCAATTTTTACACATTTTACCACTCAAATTTTTTTCACATATTTTACCATCATATTTTTTTAATTTTTAAGCATATTATCATTATATTTTTAAAATTTTTATGTATTTTATAATTATATTAGTAATAAAATGATAATATTTCACAAAAATTGAAACATCGTAATTGAAAATTTGAGTGGTAAAATTCACATAAATAAAATTTATATAATAAAATTCATGAAATGATAAAAATTAAGTGATAAAATTTATAATTAAATTTTTATATTTTAATCGAAACTCTTAAATATTGAAGTCAAATAATTACTTAGCATTACTAATTATGTGTGTTCCTAATAGTTTACTTGTCAAAACTAACAAAATATATTTAGTAATTATCTGACTTTGATGAAATTTTTACTAGGCCTTTCTTCTTTCTATCAATGTACATTGATTGGTTCATATATCTTACAATATTTAATATTCTCTATTTATTTAATTAGTAAACTAAAAACTTAAATACAACTCGATTTCCTTCTTAGCAAACCTATATCATCTAATCACGTTCTTATTTGCTATAATGTCAAAACTCTATGATTTCAAATTTTGCAATCTATATGTTTAAACGAGTAAAACATGCAAGTATAGAGAAAACTTGAATAAATTAGCCAATGATAAAATTCAATTCAGCTAGACTCCTAAGATAAATTTTAATGGTAGCCATGTTTTGTTTCCCTAGCTATCTGATTTTACATTACATTACAAACTAGAGCTTAATATGTTTTGTAGAGGAAAGCACATCAAGGATGAAAAGAAAAGGCAATGAGATATTGCAAAATCAGGTGCATTAGAGATAATTAATATTTTAAGATGTTAAGAAGTTTTATTTTTTTAAAATTAAGTGATATATAAAATTAATAATGTGACATTTATCTATTTTTTTATATTATAATAGTATTGAGTATTGAGTATTGAGTTCTCTTTCTATGTGAAGAAAAATTTAATATGAAAAAGTTTATTAGGTTTCTCACTTATTTAAGTGGAAATAGATATGAGAAAAGCATAAAGAGACAATTAGGGTTTAAATAGGAGAAAACACTAGCAGTTTGAGAGTGAGGAGAAGAGAGAAATAATTTTCATTCACAAAGAGTAGTCACTATAAAATCACATAAATTTTAATTAATTAAGTTTTAGAGTCTAATTAATATTTTGACTTGCAAATGATATCAATATATGAGTTTAAAAATGGTTGAAAATGGTATGTTACACTTTACACCCTTTGAAGTTATATTTGATTGCTCATCACTCTTTCAAATGAGAAAAGTCTTCATTCAACCTACATTCCTCTTTCTGGAACATGCAATCTCTAGTTAGCCATATTCCTAACAAGTATTAGACAACCTTTCTTTGTCCCACAACTTCTTCACAAAAATGAGCCACATATGCAAACCCTTAAGGAACCTTATTAACTAGTACAATCTTTACAAAATAGAATAATTTTATTAAACATTGACAAATGATATTTAGCATAGTAATTAGAATCAAACTGAATTGCCCGATTGGATCAAGAATCAATCAAACATGCAATTAAAGTGAGCCATAAAATTGCTGCTTTCAAGAACCGGTAAAAAAAACTAAATGAACTAACCTAGAATCGACCAATTCAACAAAAATTAATAAACCATCCATTTTCACTAGTTTCACAGTTCTTATTTTAAAAAAAAAGAAAATTGATGAAACGACATCGTTTTGCATGTTTTAATCAACAATCAAATACTTCAACCTGAAATTCCTTCTTCAAATAATGATAGGGACTTTTTAAATTGTGATATCCTTTAAATTGTGAAAGTGATATCCTTTAAATTGTGATAGATGTGCAATTTAAAACTCACTTATCTACTAATAAATGATAATGACTTCATAATACCTAAGAAAGAGATCCATCATAAGCTTCAGGATTTTTTTAAACTTAATTGAATAGATTTCTTTCTATATTTTTGTACTTTACATGCTCTCAAAAAAATTTTGATTTTATAAGAAATGAAGTCACACTTAAAAGAAAAGAGAAGATCATTATTTATAAAAACAAAATTGTAATAATCAAATATTTATTTTTAATAATTGGTTATTTTATTTATCGAGAAACTTGAAAATTGATCAACATTAAAATAATCAACTGTGACCTATTTAACCTATTATTTGCACATGGATATTTTTCTTGAAGTCTCAAATAATCAATTATGCTCTATTTGAATTGATTATTTTCACATGTCATGTTTTTTCAACGTCAACACATAAGAAACACTATTATAACCTATGAAAAAATTATATAAATAAGCAATGGAGTCCCTATGAATACTCTGTAATATTTATACATTTAATTTCTTCATACAAGCACTAATTTAAGCTTTAAAGTTCCTACATGTGTACCATCAAAATTTGACTCATATGAACTACAAAAGTTTTTTGTTTCTTGAATATTCCTTCCTTTTTAATTTATTGGTGTTGAACAAACATATATCATTAGTTCGTTTTTTAGTTGCATAACATGTATCTTATTGGCAAGTATTTAATGAGTACCTTTAAATTCAAGAAAAAGGTTATGAATTTTAGAAAATATTTGTAGAATATCTGAAATGATTAAAACATATGTGATTAATTAAGAATTATTTTAAAATAATAAAAGATAATATTAACATGAATTATTTAAAATAAATAAATTGAAAAATTAATAAATCACTCCTAAAAATATATTTTTTTAATTTAACATATAAAAGTTAATAATTTACGTCGTAGAAAGAGAAGGTGATCATATTTTAACTTCTTAAAAGTGTCTTTCATAAAATTAATTTTAATAACATATTTTCCTATACATAAATTTCAATAATATGTATATAAGCAATCTAATATATATCTTTTACTTTAACTATAATAATTTATATTTATTATCTTATATGTTGCTTTCTATGTAAATTGTAAAGAATTAAATATATTTTGGTCTCTAAAAGTTGACAATTTTTTATTTTATTTTGCATAAGATTATCCTTCTTTTTTATTCTTAAAAATTAAAAAAAAATTGTATGTTTCTTAAGTCTTTAGGAGTGTTCGTAAATGGATTTAATTTCTATAAATCATCATCATAGAAAAATTTATATTCTTAATTAATAAAAAATCTTTTTAATATGATTTTTAAGATAATGTGGTACTTTATTAAAAAAATTAATTATTTATTACATTAAATGATGATCTAATTAAAGTAAAAAAATATAATTTTATAATATTAAAAAAATTTAACTTGAAATAATTAGATTCTCATCCCTCCTATGAAAAAGTTTAGTAAAAGATAAATTAAAAACAATTTATGATAATGTTAAAATTTTTAACATAATTTTTAAAATATACATACCAAACACAAAATTTAATATTCCTAATCTAAGATTTAAAAAAAATAAAAAAAATAATTCCCTACCAAACATCCTTAAAGATTAACAAATTTACTATTCATAATAGCTTGTGATTAAATAATAGTATAAAATTCTCTTTTTTTATTTCATCAAATTTTAAACACAAATTTAAAAATTTTAAAAATTACTCTAACTCAATTCAAACTGAATTTAAATCCACATATATAATTAATTATCTTATTACTTATATTTATATAAATAGATACTTATAAAATTATTATACCAAATTATTTTCCCCTGTTGTTTTATTACATTATAATTTGATAACTTGATTAACTTAATTAAGTAAAAATTATATTTTTTTATCAGGTGTTTTCTGTTGTTATATAACTATTGTTTTGTATTGACGTATAAATTTTAATAAAGAAAAGATAAAGATGGAAAATGTAAGTGATAAGTCTAATAGCATGTTTGGAAAATATTAAATTTGAATAATTAATTAAATAATTTTTAAAAATTTTAACAAAAAGATGAAAAAAATAGGTAATTTTTTAAATAATTAAATCAAATATTAAACCAAGTGCAAAGCCTGCAAGTGTACTTATAATTTACCGCATGTATTGTTAAATTTTGCATATAAACTCGCGTATATATTTTTAGAAATTTAAGATTTTTTTTAAGTAATACTCCATTCATCTCAAATTAGTTGATATTTTAGTATGAAAAAAAAATCATATTAACTGATATTTTTTATTTATAAAATATCAAAATTTTAATTTTATTTTTAATAAATATTATCATCTAAAATATTTAACAATATATTTATTAAAATTTAAAATATAAAAATATTTTAATAAAATTATTCTTTAATAAATATTATTTTCTTAAAATACCTATTTTTCTTAATTTATCTTTAAAAAAACTTTAAACATCAACATTTTAAGACAAAAAGAATAAATTGGAAAGTCATTTCTAATGCTAGAACCCATTTTAAGTGGAACTTTGGTGTCACATATGTTTAAGAACTTTTAGTGGCTTTCACTCGTATGGTAAAATTCTAGTTGTGAGTCTCTTGTATATTTTGATTTATTTTTAATTTTTTATTTCTCTCTTCTTTATTAATTGTCTTTTTGTTAGGTACATATTCTTGAGAGTTTTCATAGAAGAATTGATTTTATAAGTAGATTTCAACTCATTTCTCTCTCATGTAAGAATGAAATAGAAATTGAGTTTTTATTTTAAGAATCCTAAATAGAACTTGCAGTGGAGATGTTCTAACTTTTTTATCATTAAATAATAAATATATTTATTTGTTATGATTCAATGTTTTATTTAACATATGATTTTATCTTTAAATATAAAACATTGTTAACTAATTCATAATTATTAAAAAAATTGATTAATTTAATTATTAATATTAATTTATTTGTAATTGTAATATTTTTTTCAAAATTATTTTTAAGTAATTAATGTAAGGAAGGTGAATAATACTAGTAGGATTTTAATTTTTAAAATTAAATTAAGTAAATTATTTAATTCTTTAATCTTCGTAAGAGAGAGAAAGATACAATCCATAATAGTTATTATGTATAGAATAAAATAATTAAAGATATTTTAGTAAAAAAATAATTTAAAAAAAAAATCTTCTAAAAGAAACAAAAAAATTTAAAATAATATCTTATAATTAGAGAAAAAGATAGTATATTATTCTTAAAATAAAAATAAAAATGACGTAAAAATTGAGAGATAAATTTAATTAAATTTAAAACATTAAATTAAGTTAGAATGATTTTTATATTATATTAAATACAATCCAAATTGAACTAAAAATTATTTTTATTTTTATTTCATTTGAGATACACTTAAATTTATTTTTAAGATTAAATTAAATGGCTTTTTATTTTATATTTCATACAAATTACTTTTTCCATTATAAGTTGACTGATGCTTTAGTATTAAAAAATTACATACTGATCAATATTTTTAATTTTTAATAAAATATTAAAATATTTATTCTAATTTTATATTTTAAGAAATATTTTTATCTTAAAAAATTTATTAATTAACTTTTTAAATTAAGAAAAAAATAAATATATTTTAGTAAAAACATTTTCTAATAAATATAACTTTTTTGTATATTTATTTTTGTTAATTTATATAAATACCTTAAACATAAAATATTTTGAGATAAAGAAAGTATTCTTTTTCTAAAAGGTCAAAACTGCATTTATTGTTAGCATAAAAAAGAAAGTGCATTTATTATTATTAAATATAAAGAATAAAATCAAATAAATTTTTTATAACAATTAATGTTTTTTATAAGAACTAATTATAGGGGTTAGCCTTCCACTCTAGACGAATATCAAACATGAAACAAATATTGACATGAAGACATAGTTAATATCCAAAATAAAAGATATCAAGACACTGCTTATATATATATAATCAATATGATAAAAAAATAATTATAAATTAAAATTTATATAATTTACATTCTAAAAGAATAGGTAGTGTTACAAAACAAAAGTAAAAAAAAAAACCATATTTATTAACCATTAAAAATATTTAAATAAATTAAGAAATAAGGAATAAGGAAAAATAAAGTTAGCAGAAAGAAGAGATGGGAGTCAAAAATGGGAGGTGGGAGCCAATTTGACTAGGAAGGAAGAAAAGAAAGAAAAGAAAGTCTTAGAGAGTGGTTGACGAAAAAGGCAAAAAATGAAAGTGCTGACGGGGATGAAAAAGGTGGGACAGAACAGCACTATCTTTAGAAGCAATGTGGGGGAATCCAACAGCACACAAAGATCTCATAGGCCACAAGAACTTGTGGCTCACAAAATTCTCCCCTTTGCTGAAGTGGCATCAATTTTTTTTTTCTCTTAAAAATATAAGAAAAAAATATTATTTCAACACTTATTTCTTTCACACACTTAATTAATATCTTTTTTTTTATTTCTTTCTTTATATTTATTTTTTTATAATTAAAAAATATTTCAAACTTTTTATTTGACATTCAATTAATTTTTTCATTTATCTCTTTCCATGTTTAAATTATTTCAATATAAAATAATATTTCCAATCATGATTCTATATTTTAGTCAAAAATTAAATTTCCAACCTTAATTAAAAACCTAAATATTTAATAACACATTGAATATTCAAATGTAATTTTTCAAAATAAAAACACCTCCAAACAAACAAACAAACAAACCTCACCACTTCACCCATTCCCTCTCTCTCTCTCTCTCTCTCTTACTCTCTCTCCCTCTCACTATTCATTATCCGTTTTCATATCAATTAATAGTGCAAAAGACAAAAAAAAATTACTGAACACACATCACTACACCAACAACTTCTATATATCTATCCATTTGTACTTATGTTTATATTTTTCCTCGTTTCTTTCCCCATTTTTCTAGAAAGAGAAGCAGCAACAACAACAAGAGAGAGATATTCCTAAACCTGAACCAGAACCTGTTCATTGCTGTATAACACAGGAATGTCAGAGGTCAAAGACCCAGCCATAAAGCTTTTTGGAAGGACAATTTCGCTGCCATACATCAATCATTCTTCTTCTTCTTCTTCTGCACCCGTACGTGCCACCACTTGTCCTTCATCTTCCTCTTGTGAAGTTACCTCTGTAACACAACACCAACATGAGGTAAGGGTGTTATTGTTGTTGTTAATGTTGTCTAGGTTGTGTTTGTGGAAAACCATGTTGTCGATTTGTGAATCTAACCGCGACCCATTTCTCAGAACCTCTCAATTGTTAATGGGTTTTCTCAAATCGTAAAAATGTTTCCTTCTTGCGCTGGTGTCAATTGAATTGAGTTTAGGCCTTGTTGCAATCTTCTATGGTTATGATGATTTTGTTTTTTATTATAAGATGCCTTTAATATATGGGTATTGATTGAATTTATTCAATCATTTATTAAGTAGTGGCGAGAATTCATTGCGGTGTTCCTTTCGTGAAATTGGATCCAATCTCCATTATGGAATACAAGTATAAGAATATAGAATAGAATATATTATGTGGTTTGGGTTGCTTTGGTTTTAGCAATTCTGTTTTTGATTCAATGATATTTTTTCTTTGATTCTACATACAAAATGAGTTTTCCTTAGAAAATATTGTCCTAAACCGATGCTTAGCAAGTTCAAACAAAAAATAAAAAATAAATTACTTTTGTGTTCATTTCTTATTGGATCTCTTGCAACATCACTGAGGTACTATTGCTATGCCCTTGGTCTGAATATTTCTTGTTAGATTTCTACTTTACTTAACTCTTATCAAGTTGCTTTTCACGCCATGGACTTTAATTGTAGCTTAACTTTTTTAGTTTGACACTTTTGTCCATATTATTCAAGTCCTTATTTAACAATTGTCCAAATTACCTGTACCGTTGTGACATCATAGATGATTTATTTATAGAATATGTTGGATTTATTTATTTTCCAGCTGTTTCATATTCTTAATTTTCTTTTTCCCGGCCATGAATTCCAGAACTTTCTTTGATTTTTATTCCTGTATATTTAGTACAAAATTTGTAAATATCAAAGATCATTTTTGGGATTTTATACAATATACACTTATAGAATTGTGATTTTGTTTTGCATCTCTGGAATTGAGATTTTGTTGCTGAATTCTTGTATTGACTATGCGCCGTGCACTATCACGTGAGAGTTTTCATTCATTAAACAAAGTACTCTGTTAACTTCCTTAACGTGAAAGGAAAAATAATTTCTCTCCCTTTTTCCGTGGTGTGAATTTACTCACCACCCTACTTAGCGCTTAAAATATCCAAGATATTTTGTATGCTGAATCAGTGTCACTAAATCAAAGAAAAACAGAATCAATTTCACCTCTCTAATGCTTCTATTTTCATACTATGTCATAACATGCTTCACGCAAAATTTAACATATCATGTACTCTATAAATGATAAATACCATTATACTAGTGTACTTTCCTTTTTGTTTCATATTATTTATTTTTCTTAATTTGAGGTTTTGAGTTCAGTGTTTTCTAATTCCACTATTGTAGCCATAGTAAATTAGCATTTCTAACCTGGATCATGTTCATTCTTGTAGGAACCATCAAGGAAAGAACTTACCTCACTACAAGATGATGATGCCTCACATCAAGCCACAAAGGATTTAAAATCTCCAACAACATCTTCAGGCATGTTGGAGAATCCTAAGACTCCCTCAGCTGAAACCGAGACATCAGTACCAAAATCCACCACAAATGGAGAACAGAGTGAGACAAGTGCTTCTGAAGAGAAAGCACCAAAGAAACCTGACAAGGTACTTCCATGCCCGCGATGCAACAGCATGGAAACGAAATTCTGTTACTACAACAACTACAATGTCAACCAGCCTCGTCATTTCTGCAAGAACTGTCAAAGATACTGGACTGCTGGGGGAACAATGAGGAATGTGCCGGTAGGAGCTGGACGCCGAAAGAACAAGAACTCTTCAGCGACCACGTCACACTACCGGCAAGTAATGGTCCCTGAGGGACTTCAAGGAGCCACACTCAATGCCCCCAATGCATTGTACAATGCTGTTTTGGGAAATGGAGGAGCTGTTTTGACTTTTGGGCCAGATTCTCCCCTTTGTGACACAATGGCTTCTATGTTGAACATTGCTGAGACAGCACGAAGTTGTGTCCCAAATGGGTTTCATGCAACTGAGCCAAATGGTTTTGTTTCCTATAGAAAGGAGGATGATGGGAGTGGTCACTCTAGTGGAGTTTCTGTTACAACTTCAACTTCAAGCCATAATGGCTCACATGAATCAGTGGATAAAAGAGTTGAAGGATTCACTCCTCAATTGCCATACTACCCAAGTTCCCCTTGGCCTTATCCTATGCCTCCTCCTATATTTTGCCCACCAGGCTACCCTTTATCCTTCTATAGTACACCATCATATTGGAGTTGTATGCCACCCTCTTGGAATAATAATATATCATGCATCTCACTCCAATCATCTGTTAACAACTCTGTCTCTTCCCCTACTTTGGGGAAACATTCAAGGGATGGAAACATCATTGCCCCATCCAATTCACATAAAGAAATGCATGGCATAGAGCACAACAGTTCACAACGCAATGTCTTGATTCCCAAGACTCTTGGAATTGATGACCCTAGTGAAGCTGCAAAGAGTTCCATGTGGTCAAAACTAGGGATCAAGAATGATAGGGCCAGTTCTGGAGGCCTTTTCAAAGCTTTTCCATCCAAAGGAAATGACATGAATCACATGGTTGAAGCATCACCAGTGTTGCAAGCCAACCCTGCAGCCTTATGCCGGTCTCTCATCTTCCATGAACAGACCTAATGGGAATCACAGTGAGCCAAATCAGATTCTCATCATGCTTATGCATTGCAACGAAACTTGAGGTTATGCAAGTGCAACCTCATTTTGCTGACAAACTCTTGCCTCCTCACAAGAAATTATTTTATTGAATACAACCTCTATGCAGGATTCCTAGGACATAAGTGTTTCTCTTTGGCTTCCCTAGCTGCCATCTTGAGCCTGTTAAAAGTGAACAGGTGTTTTTGCTGCAGAATTAGATGATCTGTTGAGTAAATATCTTGGTGTACAGATATATATATATGTGAGATGAGGAAAACTAGGAGGAGAAAAGAGAAAGGAAAGAAGATTCTTAGACTAAAATCCAATGGTTTAGAATAAACATGCAAGTCTTCAGTGGAATTCTGTTGTTACTTTCTTTTTATAGATTCTCTACTTTAATAATGTTAGTACCAGAGGATTATGATATTTATGTAACCTTTATTTTTTTTTCCTTCTACTTCAATCATGCAAAATAGCACTACATAGTACATACACTTCCACAAATATCAACTCACATGCACTCTGCTTGCCATTATCTAGTTAGAGTTGGTTTCATCTTTTTTTAGTTTCTTCTTTCTTTTTTGTACTTTTACATTCAAATTATGCCACTAATCCTAATGTGTGGAGATGAGTGCTTTGGTGACCTGCAAGCATAATTAATCCGCATAAACAAAAACTTTACATGTTAAGAAAAAAAATGTTTGTGATTATGATACCTCTAAGGGAAGGGTTAAAGTTAAATTATATGTCTAGAGTTACGGTATCTTAAATTTTTTATTTAAGAAATTTTTTTTAAAAAAAAATACACTATTTGATAAAAATGATTACAGGTGTTTTATTTAAAATAAGTTAATTTAAATACACATTATTAAAATCATTTACAAAAACCGAGAGTGTAAAACTACCAATCTTTATATTATAAATTTGAGTATTATTTTTTAATATAATATTTTTTTTATTATAACCTATTTTTCTTTATGACATAATTTTGTCATTATTGATCATTTATTTTATTTTTAAAGAACTACCAATTATTAGTTATACTTTTTCTTTTTATGTTAAGATGTCAAAATGAAAAATATATATATTTATGACTTTTAACTCTTTAAATTATAAAATTACTATTCATTATTTTAAATTTTTTTCACTAGATTGAAATTTCTTTTTTTGTTTTACTTACATTAAAAGATTAAATGAATGAAAAAAATAATAATAATCTTATCTAATTTAAATAAGATTGTCTCCTCTTCAATAAAAAATATTTGTGATTTGTGAAAAAAATGGTAAGAAGAACATATGAATTTTTTATTTTTTATCTTTTTGCTCTTTATTGGTTATTTAATACATAAGGAAAACAGAAAAGCCAGTAAAATTAAAGGGTGTCACTTTTTGAAGATTATAAAAATGGAAATATATTTGATGGCTGTACTTTGTCTTCGCTCTTATTTAAAGAACTCCAAAATAGAGAAAGTTGATAAATTCCCATTCTTTTAGGTCTATACATATCCATGTCATTTTCAATCTTTATTGACACAACAACAGAAAGTTAGGTCTTGATGCAGCAATATGCCAACCTTTTGTTAGTGGGATCTAGCATATTCCTGGTTCTACATTCCAATTACTCAGTTTTCTCACAGTAAGAGCCAGTATGGTAAAGTAAAATAATCCACAAATAAACAATGGACCCAAGCTTTCTTGCACTATATTTCATGGAAAAACAAAATGAATAAATTATAGTCAAGAATACGGTAAGTGTGTATATATATATATATATATATATAAAGAGGATCATATCTATGAAGGTGGTGGTTTAACAATGACATTGATTAAAAAATTAAAGAATAATTAATTAATCTTAGATTTTTGGTTTTCAATCGAAGGAAAAGGAAGACTAACTCAATTAATAAGCATGGAAAGTTCAATAAAAGTAAGATAGGTGTCGAAATCCCTTTTATTATCTCTTATCATGGGATTAATATTCAATTTTTCTAATTTAATTTATTTTTAATTACTTAACGTAATAATCAGAATAATATTGGTGTTAAGTACTAGAGACTAAAGTTTTATTTGACTAGATTTGCTTCTCCTTTATATATTGCTTTTATTTAATACTTATACAAGGAATATCATTTATTATGTGTTTTTGAATATGTTAGAATCATTTGAATAGTATCATTAATATCATGGGATATCAAGTAAATAGTTTGATTGATCCTGGCATCCTATCAGAAAATGCATCAATGTTATTAAATATCTTTGATCAAGTACTATTGATAATAAGGATAAAAATATACATTAAAATTAGTATGTATGTTGACTGATGGTTATATCTCATGAATAAAAGATATTAAATCTTTATTATATAGATACATATTAAAGTAACGATGTATTAGATTAAATCATTATCAAAACATTACATAGAATATTATGCCAATGTAAAAAGTGATTCTTAATTTGGAGTCAATACAATTTCTACATGCGAAGTTGAATGGTTTAATGGATACCATCAAAATTCACTTATAATAAGGTGATAAGGAAATTGGACATACTATTAAACATGACATTTAAGGCAGGAATGAGTTTACCTATCCTAATGTCATCCTTTCAAAAGGTAAAGTGGGTTTGAGTTCAGGCTTAAAACAAGCGAGTTTAAAATTTTAATATTCAATCTCAATTTTGTAAGATTTTGTTAGGTTTAAGGAAAATTATCATACTTTTTTTTTACATTTTTTATTTATTTATATATTTTTAAATAAATTATATATTAAGTTTTGGATTAATTAAGATTTTAGTCCATCAATTTTTGACAATACTAATGTTTAGTCCCTAAACTTTTTTATGACAACTTTTGATTCTCTATAATTTTTTTATCATATAAAATGATTATTGTCATTAACTTTTCTTTGTTGATGTTGATATAGCAAATAGATGTCTACATTAACATGACATATGACAACCACGTGTCACAAATGTCATATGACACCTCCAAAAAAGTGTTATGTGACAATCATTTTGATGTGACATATGACACTTGTATGTGATGTCATCTGACACGATATTTTTATTGTCAATTTTTAGACTTTTAACTTTTTTAAATTTAGTTTTTAATTCCTATAAAATTTTTATCTTTTGATTTTAATCTCTATAAAACTTTTATTCTTCAATTTTAGTCACTCAAAAATTTAAATTCTAGTTTTTAGTCCTTCATTATTTTGTCGTATTAATTTAGTTATTTTTATTAATTTTTTGTCTTGCTTTAATTTTTTGTCCCAAATTTAACTATAATCAATCAATGAGTATTCATAATAAAAATAGTGTTAATGTTCCAACTTTAAAATCAAGGTAGGCTTGTGTTTTAGTGAAATATGAGTTAGGTGTATCCAAGGTATTTCGGGTGAGCCCAAGTGAGTTGGACTGATGTTTGGTTCATGTAATTTCACTTTCACATTTGTCATTATTTGCTAATAATGATTTAAAATATATTAGTGATATAAACACAGATAAGAGAAGAAATTAAACATTCTAAAAGTGTCTAAATTAAGACAACAAAATAATTAAAATTAAAAACTAGAATTTAAATTTTTGAGGGGATAAAATTAAAGAATGAAAATTTTATAGGAACTAAAATCAAAAGATAAAAATCTTACATGGACTAAAAATTAGATTTCAAAAATTTTACGAACTAAAAACTAACCGCAAAAATATTATATTATGTGACACCACATGAAAATGCTACATGTCACATTTAAAAGACTGTCACACAAAGCTTTCTTAAAATGTCATATGGCACTTTCATGTGATGTCATGCGATTGTCATGTGTTATGCTTATGCAAACATCTATTTCTTATGTCAACATTTAACAAAATAAAATTAATGACAAAAATTATTTTGTGTGACAAAAAATTATGAAAAATTAAAAATTGTCATGAAAATAGTTGAGACTACAAATTAGTATAGTCAAAAGTTAAAAGACTAAAAATTTAATTAATCCAAACATTTTACATTGATAATTAATTAAATAATACAATAAATATAATTTTAAAAATAATTATTATAAAAGTTAATAATTTTACTATACATATAAATTTATAATTTGATAATAGCGTCATTATCAATACATGAACTATTTACTTTTAACATTTTAATATAAAATTAATCCTTTTTTAACAAAAAAAAACCTTCTTAATTATATGTCTTTTAAGTGAAGAGTTATTGGTATAATGGCAATGCAAATTAGTTCACATAAAATATATATCTAGATTCATTTTGCTACTCAAACTATTGAAGACAAAATATAAATAAATCTTTAATATTTATTATGACACATTTACTAAATTGAAAATTGAGAATTTATGATCATTTGGTCTTATTTTATGGCATCATGTGTTAGAATAGGCCTATGAAGGCTTAAAAATGCCTTGAAACTTAAATAATTAAAATATTTTATTGGATGAAGTTAAGATTTTTTTTTAATATTATTTAGTTTTTATTTTAATTCCCTAAATCCCTATGATGGCACTTATAGGATCATTTTTCAATTATTTGTATCTTTTAGGTTATATAAGTTTATTCTTCCTTAGTTGTTATCATGAATGAAAAATATGAATGTTTAACTTTATCTTCTCTTTAACTTTCAATGGTAGCTTTTCTAGTTTAATAGTAACCTAGTTTATTTTTTTCTATCAATTGATGTTTTCATTAGTTTATTCCTTCCCCTTCACACCTTGGAAGACAAGCTTTGTTCTTTTCTATCAACTAGACATTATCCAATCACAACTTGAACACACTAAAAAATTAGAATACTATCACCATGCTCTCCTCTAACACTCCATTAAACCCACCATGGCTGGCATCTTCAAAAAGCTTGAAACTTGTAACTTTCATATGCTTCTACAACCACCCCTAAACCCAACTCATGCATCTTTCCATTTTTTATACACTCACATTGTAAAACCTCACCTCCTTTCAACACCTATGCATGCCTTTTCCCTTTCACATTCATCCACATTCCAACCCCTCAATAGTGCATCCACTTTCTCTTTCCCTTCATCCTTCATTAAATCTACTCATTCATTATTCATCCTTTTCCAAATACCAACACACAACTCACACTCCAACATACATCCCCTCGATAATTTTCTTATACCCTACACCTTATCACCATCGAATTCCATCTCCTAACCTAATGTTACTTTTCCCCCACCTCCATAATCTAATTCCTTTCAACTTCTAAATACCTTTTTTGACACAACCTCAACCACACCTCATATTCCTAAATCCAATCCCCTCCTCATTTTTCATAATCCACAACCTCCATCCTCCACCTTCCCTTTCGCCACCCTCTTATTACTTCAAAATTCAAAAGACATATTTTTCCCATTTACTATCCTACATTATTTTCCACAAACCATTTTAGGACTTGCATTCCTTCACAATCAATACATTTCCATTTGGTTTCCCATGTTCAATTTCCTTTCAATCCCCACCTTCAATCAAAAGCATGATCTCCACTTAGCAACATTTTTATTTTCATTTAACCCTACTAAATCCTTACCACATGTGATCCAAGACATAATGCCAACTATCACTTCTCTCATTCTTTTTCCTAAAGCCTAAACAACATTTGAATCCCCATTGGTGTTAAAAAAATAGTTTATTTTTCTATGTGATTTGAATTTATTTGACTTAATCAAGCCAGTTTTAAGTTAGTTCTATTTTTTAGGAGTTTGTTAATTGCATATTCAACAGAACGTGGTCATGTTCAATAAAATGTGCCCATGTTCAACAGAACAATGTGCCTACTTTGTTTTCTAATATTTTATTTGTTAACTTATTTAGCTCATGGATGTAAGCTTATAAATAGGTAATCATATTATTGAATTAAGAATAACAGTATTTTTCACCGTATCTCTTGTTTCCCATTTTCTATTTTAAAATGGATGTCATTGTTATTAATGATATCAAAGCTAGGTTAAGGGGAAACATAAGAGTTAAAAAAAAGATAGAGAAAAAAATAACAGCAATTGTATTTTCTTTATGGCTTTAGATCTCAATTTTGTGCAGCTTGCAATCCCTCACTTTGATGGCCACTATGATCATTGAAGCATGCTGATGGAAAATTTTCTTAGATTTAAGGAATATTGGAAAGTTGTTTCGAAAGGTGTTCCAGAACCAATAGGTGAAGTAGATGCATTTGATGCATAGATAACAAAAATTGAAGTGCTAAAGTTAAAAGATCTTAAAGCAAAAAATTATTTGTTCCAAGCTATTGATCGTTAAATCTTGGAGACTATTCTTTGTAAACATAGTTCCAAGAATATTTAGGATTCTATGAAGAAAAAATCTCAAGGTTCTTCTAGAGTGAAGCGTGCACATTTTCAAGCCTTAAGAAGGGATTTTGAGACTCTACAAATGAAGCATGGTGAATTTGTCACCAACTAATATGCCAGAACCATGGAGATTAACAATAGGATACAATTTCATGGTGAGAAAATGGAAGATGTCACAATTGTAGAGAAAATTTTGCGCTCCTTGTCACCCAAATTTGATTATATGGTCAACTCAATAGAAGAATCTAAAGATATTGACACCTTCTCTCTTAATGAACTCCAAAGCTCTTTGCTAGTTCATGAACAAAAGATGATATGAAGTTCCACCATAGAGGAGCAAGCGTTAAAGAGCTTTATCTTTACTCATTTCTCCAATATTAGAGGAACAAGTAGAGGTAGAAGTAGAGGCAATAGGAATGATAGTACCTATTCCAAGGCCAATGGTGATTAAAACTAAAGTAGATATCAAAATTACCATCTTAACAAATAAAAAATAAAGTGTTTCATATGTCATAAGTTTGGTCATTACCATTCAGAATGTTATACAAAGATGTCTAATGACAAAGAAAAGGGAGAAAAATCAAAATTTGTAAAAAATCAGGATGCAGAAACCTTGTTAATGGTTGTTCAAACTGATGAAAAATCCAACTTAGATGTTTGGTATATGGATACAGGCTGCAACAACCTCATGTGTGGAAGTAAGTCTTCATTTTTCATATTTAAATGAAGATTTTCATTCTAAAATAAGTTTTAGTGATAATGTTATTGTGAATGTCAATGGAAAAAGTGATGTTAAGATTAGGACCAAGAATGATTTTGTTGAAACAATATCCAATGTGTTATATGTTCCTAATTTGAAAAGCAATTTATTAAGTGTTGGATAATTACAAGAAAAAGGTTATGTTATCACGATCAAGGATGATGCTTGTGAAATAATAATCCTACAAGAGGGGTTATTATTGTTATTCAAATGAATTTAAATAGGTTGTTCCCATTGAAGATTAAAAGTATTCAATCTTACTTGATGACTGTAGTAAAAGATTCTTCATGGTTGTGGCCTATTCGATATGGGCATTTGAGCTTTAGTGGACTAAAGACTCTCCACCAAAAAAATATGGTGACTAAACTTCCTCAAGTTGTTCCTTTTAAAGTATGCAAAGAATGTGTTGTTAGCAAACAATATCGTTCAAAATTCCCTCAAGAAAATCATAGAGAGTAAAGAATGTTCTAGAGTTAATTCATTCTTATATTTGTTGGCCAATAAAACCATCTTCCAATGGAGGTAAAAATTATCTAATCACCTTTATTGATGATTATACTAAAAAAAATATGGATTTACTTTTTACAGGAAAAATCAGAAGCTTTTAGTACTTTTCAAAGTTTCAAGGAACATGCTAAAAATGAAGCAGGAAAGACAATCAAGACTTTTCGTACAGATTGTGATGGAGAATATTGTTCAAAGGAATTTGAAGATTTTTGTAATACTCATGATATTAGAAGAGAGGTTACAACAACTTATACTCCAAAACAAAATGGTGTATCAAAGAGAAAGAATCGAAACATTCTTAATATGGTAAGAAGTTTGCTAGCAAAAGGAAGAATTTCAAAGATATTTTGGCCCGAAGCCGTAAATTAGAGCTTTCATATCCTAAATAGAAGCCCCACTTTTGTTGTCCAAAATATGACATTAGAAGAGGCTTGGAATGGGAGAAAATCAATTGTAGATTACTTCAAAAAAATTTGTTGCATTGCCTATGCCCACATTTTAGATGGGAGAAGGAAAAGACTTGATGATAAGGGTGAAAGATGTGTGAATTTCTCGGTGTTAGTGAAACATCCAAAGCTTATAAGTTGTTCAACCCAATGACAAAAAAATTGTAGTTAGTAGAGATGTTGTATTTGATGAAGAAAGCACTTGGTATTGGAATAGGCAGCAACCTACTTCAATTATTGATAGTGATGTTCAAAATGAAATGCAACCAACTAAAAATTTATCAATTGGTGTCTCTGAAACGTTACCAATTGCAACAAGTACAACAGATGAACCTTCCCAAGGTACTCGAAAAAAGCCAGCATGGATGAAAGACTACGAGGTAACAGGGATTGATTATGATGAATATCATATTACCCATTTTGCCTTGTTTGCATATTGTGACCTCACAACTTTTGAAAGTGATGTTAAGAACCCAAAATGGAGAAAGGCGATGGATGATGAAATTTAGGCTATTGAAAGGAATGATGCTTGGGAACTTTGTGATCTCCCAAAAGGGCACAAAACCATTGGTGTAAAATGGATTTTCAAAACAAAATTGAAAGAAAATGGTGAAGTTGACAAGTATAAAGCGCAATTGGTAGAAAAAGGATACAAACAAGAATATGGAGTTGATTATAATGAAATCTTTGCTCCATTTGCACGTCATGATACAATTAGATTAGTGATAGCATTGGCAACACAAAATTCCTAACCTATTTTCTAGCTAGATGTCAAATCTGTTTTCTTGCATGGAAGCTTGGAAGAACAAATATCTATAGACCAACCCCCTGGTTATATTAAGGTTGGTGATGAGCAAAGAGTTTGTAAATTAAAAAAGACTCTTTATGGATTAAAATAAGCCCTCACAGGCTTGGTATAGTCGCATTGAGGACTACTTTTTTAAGGCAAGTTTCCAAAAGTGTCCATATGAGCACAAGTTTTTTGTGAAAATGGGAGATGAAGGAAAAATTCTTATTGTTTGTTTGTATGTCGATGATCTTATTTTAACTGGAAATCGTAATGTCGTGTTTAAAGAATTCAAAAACTCAATGATGATGGAGATTTGAAATGACTGATCTTGGTTTGATGCATTACTTTCTTGGCATAAAAGTGGTCTAATCTACTAATGGCATTTTTATCTCACAAAAGAAATATGTTAGAGAAATTTTGGACAAATTCCAAATGAAGGATTGTAATCCTGTAAGTACTCCAACAGAGTACGGTTTGAAACTAAACAAAGATCATGAAGGAAAAAGGGTGGACAACACGGTTTACAAACAAATTATGGGTAGTATGATGTATTTAACAACAACAAGACTCGACATAATGTATGTTGTGAGTTTAATAAGTAGATATATGGAGAGTCCAACAAAAATGCATATTTTGGCAGCCAAGAAAATCCTTCGTTATTTTCAAGGAACTAAGGATTTTGGATTGCTTTATAAAAAGGGAAAGAAGTCAGATTTATTTGGATTTATTGACAGTGATTATGCAGGAGATCAAGATGATAGAAGAAGTACAACCGACTAAGTCTTTATGTTGGAAATAGGGATTGTTTTGTGGTCATCCAAAAAGCAGCAAATTGTCACTTTATCAACCACAGAAGCTGAATTTTTTGCTACAACGATATGTGCTTGTCAAGCTGTTTGGCTAAGGAAGATTCTTCAAGAGATACATTTCAAGCAAGAAGGAACAACAACAATTTTTTGTGACAATACTTCAGCTATCAAACTATCCAAGAATCATGTACTACATGGAAGGAGTAAGCATATTGACGTTAAGTATTACTTTCTAAGAGATCTCAACACTAAAGGAAAAATTGAATTAAAGTACTGTACAAGTGAAAATCAATTAGCAAATATATTTACTAATGCTCGAAAGCTACATCCTTTCCAAAATTTGAGAAACTTGTTAGGCATTTGTACTGTTCATAACTGCGCATAAACTAAAGTTTATAAACTCTAATTTAAGGGAGAAACTGTTAAAAAAAAATAGTTTGTTTTTTTATGTGATTTTAATTTATTTGACTTAGTCAAATTAATTTTAAGTTAGTTCTACTTTTTAGGAGTTTGTTAATGTTATGTTCAATAGAACATGTGATATTTCATTTGTTAACTTATTTAACTTTCGAATGTAAGTCTATAAATAGAGTATTAGATTATTGAATTAAACATAATATTTTTCACCATATCTTTTGTTTGGTCATATGCTCCCATTTTCAACAGTCTAAATTTATTTCAAAACTTTGAGGAGAAGGTTTTGTATATAACAGTTGATAATATTTGAATGGACATAAGAAGATAAAAAATGTCTTAAAATCTAAATTGTTAAAAGAATTTAGTGGACGAAGTTTAGATATTAAAATATTATATTATTATTTATTTATTTTTGTTTCCTAAGAATCCAAATGATGACACATGCAGGATTATTATCCAGTCATTCACATCTTTTAGGTTATATAAGTATATTTCTCCTTACCTATTATCGTGAATGAAAAATATTAGTGTTTATTATATTCTCTTTATAACTTTAATGGTAATTTTTTGGGTTATTTTCTAGTAGTCTAGTAATTGTCCTCTATCACCATGCGGCATTTTAAACCTAGCAATTATATAACAAAATGCTACATTTTATTCTGTTGTTGTTGTTTTTATGTACTATTCATTTCTCTTTTTTCATATGTATCTATTTTCTCAACTTCTCTTCCTTTATGCTACCGAATGCACAAATCCAACTGCGTGTGCTCTGTTAATTTTGGAGAACAAGAACAAATATCATGTTTTAAAACAAATATGAGGTTATACCACGAGACAGCTACTTAATTGTTCCCACTCTAACTACCATGGACCAATAAAGATATTAATATGTTCGTTCTTCTGTTTCTTCTTTCCTAGTTATAATTCATTATGAACATATTTCTGATATTTGAAGATATTAAATTTAAAGAATATTTAATAATTATTTATGTTTTTTAATGCAATCTACACTCGATAGATGCCCAGTTTGATTTCCCTTTGAACATGAACATCTGAGCAAATACGTGAAACTTTCTTCCTTCTTTTATGCTAATCCTTATGAAAGTAAAAACAAAATGTCTCGGGAAAAAGTTAAAAACAAACTTGTCCCATGTCTAACGATAAACATAAGAAAAAAATTTAGAGAAGAGGATTTTAAGTTCTTCATTTTAGGTTGAGAAGCTTTTATTTAAATATTAGTTTGTTATTTAGGTTGTCTTAACTAGTAAGATCCAGCGATTAAACTCTAGTTAAAGCTTGTAACATTCTAATATTTTAATGTGTATTACACATAATAAATATTTGATTTATATAATAAAAATTTATAATAAATAAATATTTTTTAATTTATAAATTATATTTTAAATTTATTATAAATAATTTATATTATGATATAAGATTTTTAATTAATGATAACAGTAAAATTTAATTTAAAAATAAAGATCAAAATAATAGATTAAAAATTAAAAAATTTTAAAAAATCGAGTTAAAAAAATCTTAAAAATGCTATTGTTGAAGAATAGTTTCTAAAATTACTCTCATTTAAGATAGCTATTATAGAGAATTGTTATTACAGGATTGGAAAATATGATATTTTCTAACTTTCTGTTTAGAAAATAAAAATCAGATCAAGAGGTTAAAGATCACTTTAATAAATTAATTGACTTTTTTTTTACAGAATTACAATTAAGACTTAAATAAGAGAATTCAAAACAATTGACGTACTTCATTAATCATTATAGTTCGGACGAATTTATGAAGAGTTTAACCCAAAAAATAAATAAATAAACGATTCTATAAATGAATGTAACTTCGAAAACCTGAGTTTCATTAATAATTAGAAATTTTGTCAATTAACCTAATTAATGATTAAAATAAAATTTCAATAATAATAATAATAATAAGACTAAAACATAATTTGAATCCTTCTATTTTACTCAATCTATAATTTGTCTTTCTATAAAAAAAATATTGATCTCGTATTTTATAAAATTAAAATTTTTAATTCAATCATTAACTTTTCTGATGTTGACCATTAATAAAAAAAATGTTGATTATTAAATTGTTTATATGATACTATAATATTATTTTTTTTAAAATTTATTTTTTAAATAATTTAAAAGTTTTCTAATAATTAACAATTTTTAATTAAATTTTTATTAAATTAAATATTCTACTAATAAAATTATTAATTAAAAATTTAATATTATATTATACACATTAGTAATTTAACAATTGACGTTTTTATATTAACGGGTAAAGTTGTAAAAATTCATAGTCCATCAAAACTTAATTTTAAAAGATAAGAAAACTAAATATTTTTATTTTAAATTGAATAAAATAGGAAAAATAAAATTATATTTTTTCATAATAATAATAAGTTCTAGTTGTGAAGAATTTGTGCTTGTGAAAAGAAAAAATATTTGTGAAGAATTTGGCTTATTCCTGAGCGTATACTATTATGTAAAATTCATATTTAACTAAGTGCTTGAAAGTGGTCTGCACTTGTGCGGATAAACTCGAACATACAACTGTCACAATAGTCCAAACATTTTCCAATAAAATCCAAAACTACAAAGACAAAATAAAGCCATGCAACTTTATCTTTTTCTCCTTTTCCTTTATTCTTCCATGCTTTTTCTTACTTTTTATTTTATATATATATGATCAAAAACTATTTGAGACTTCTTATTTCACATTTAACTAATCTCTTCTCACTGAGTAAATCCATTTTAAAATAAAGTAATATTTTCAATAATAATTTCATGTTGAAAGCTAAAATCAAATCTCATTTTAATTAAGAGATATAAGTGTTTGTATTAATAACTTTCAGACACTTACTTTTTTTTAGCTGTAAATAAATTCAATCAACCCTAATCAACCCTAATCAACTATAGAATCGATCCATTTTAAAGAAAAATAAAATTTTCAATAACAACTTCATCTCTAAGCCATAAATTAAATCTTCTATCTTAATTAAGAGATGTAAACATCAAACTATTTATACCAATAACTTTTTGTCTCTTACTTTTTCTTTACTTGTAAATAAATGCAGCCAGGCCTGGCCAATAATATTGGTAGCTTGTTAAAGCAACTTTAATCTTCTATTTGTTTTTGAGGATAGTCATTTGTCAAGTTCAGCTGTTCTACAAGTGTCCCTGACATTAGAGTCAGGGATGAAGCACACAGATATTTCACAAGTAGCTATCATGGGGAAGGAGACCACAAATTTTCATGCACATGTTGCTGTTGTGGGACCCACCTCATGTGATGTTATTATTTGGTTGTGGCCTTTCTGTCTCATGCACCCTTTTGGCTGTCCTTTTGTAAATTTCTGGTACAACTCTAAATCTGTCACCATATATTGATTTTGGCTTCATCAAATGCTAGAAATTTATAAAATTGCTGCATGACATCCTCTATAAGTAAACCTTCACATAAACTCATATATGAGTTACGATGATATTTATGTAAAATATTCACCATTTGTATTGATAATTAATTTTTATTAAAAAATTGATGAGTTATCTTTAATAAAAAAATTTAATCATATGGTATTTAAAGGAAATAAAAGACAAATTAAAGCAAAGTTTTATAATAATAAATTCAACTAGCAACTTCTAATAGATAACTTTTTAAGGCTGTTTACAACAACTTAAACTGATAATATACGAAGAGCAACAATTAAAGTTTGTTTGGTTTGGTTTATTACCAAAATTGATTTCATATCATGACATGTATGTTAGTATAAAATTGTACTTAAAATTAATTTAAGTTTATGTTCTGATTATATTTAAAAGTTTAAATTGTTTACCAAAATTTATAATAGACGTTACACCCATATCTAATTTCATTTTTTTTATAAGGATTGTTTTAAGTTAAACAAAATTGTTTATCAAAAATTATTATTACAACACATAATTTAATATTATTTACATAATCATTGTTGTTTAAAATATTGTTAAGGATAAAAAGTAAAATATTTTTTTAAAATTCTGAAAGAGAAAAATTAATAAATTATACGATCCACTCAATCAATTTAATAACTTCAATATTAGAATGATTTTTTTAAAATATTTAAATTTATATAGTATTCAACAACTTACGAAACTAAGATAAACAACATTTAAGCAACTAGATGTTATAATCCGAGCGAATAGTAAAATCAGAACAAACGAAATACACACACTTAAAGACAAGCTAGCAATTTTACCATTAAATGTACATTAAGTGTTTATTTGTCGTACAGAATTGAACATGGAATAAATTGGTGTTTGAAATTGAAATTCGAGTTTGAATTCTTATCTATAACATTTGAAAGTTCTTTTATAATCACAATCACACTTATAAGGATGAATTCTATTATAAAAAAGTATTCATGATAACCACCATTACTGAGAACATATCACTTGGTCCCATGTGTACAGCGAGGCAAATCAAATTGTGGATATGTTGATAAAGTATGGTTTGGATCTTTTAACTCAAAAGTTATATTTTTGAGTTTGCTCCTCATTTTATTTACAATGCTTTACAAGCTTATGTAATTGTACTACTTTCCTAAAGATTTTTAGTTTTTCTTAATTATATTTTACCAAAAAAACTATATTATAAAACAACATAAAATTAATTATTCCCAATTCTTCATCTTTGTCATTTGATTTACAATTTCTAATCTTTATTATTTTCATATTATATCATTATTTTTTTTTTATTACTCAAATTTTTATTATCACTTTTATCATTATTTTTATTATTTTTATCATTATTATCACTATTTGATCTTATTATCATCATCATATTTATTGTTATAGTTATAATCATTATTATTGTTAGTTATTATTATTTTTAATTATTATTATCGATAAACACTACTTACATTATCATCTTCATTATCATCCTATTATCATGATTATTATCATGATTATTATCATTATCGTTAATAAATAATTCTTTTTAAGAAAGCAAATCAGTTTTTAATTCAAAGTCAATGTAAATTTTCTTATGAGAAGGTATAAAACTGAAATTGTACATCAATTTAGAGTTATAATTTTACATTAGAAGTTTTTGCACAGTTCAAATAAAAAAATTATAATAATTCTAAATCAATTATAATTTTACGTAATTAAAAATTATAATTATAATTTTTAACAACTAATTTAACTTTATAGATCAAATAGATCGTAATATTCATTACTTCATTTTATGAAGGTGTCATGGAAAGTATATACTCCAAAAGATTAAACTTTTTCAATAAAAAAAGAAAAAAAGAAACACTTCGTGGTTCACATGTTGAACTTTTAATGCCAAGAGCTAAAGATTACGAAGAACTCAAACTTCACCAGGTTGGACTTTTCTATACGTAAGATGCTTGTAAAAATTCTTTTATATTTTGAAGAACAAAATAATAGCTTAATTCATGAAATTAGTACTATTTATTAATTTGTTTGTTGAGATTGTAAACTAAATTTAGTATTTGACTTTGAAAATAATTTACCTTTGAAATCGGAACCATCAATCACTAAATTTACCATTATTTTCAATTTGACTCTTGAATTTTATAAAATTAACTAATACATTTAAAAAATTAGAGACCAAAATGACTAATAGTTGTCGAAATTAAAGATCAAATTATGTGTCTTAATATTAGGGATTTAAATTATTAACAATTATTAATTGCAAGTACTCGTATTATTTTTACGTAATTCCAAAAACTAAACTAATTTTAATGATCAATTTGATAATTTACTTTTTAAAATAAAAACTAAACTAATTAAATGTAATTTTGCCATTTTAAACAACATTTTTTTTTTACCTAAACCCATCATATTATTGAAATTTAAAAAGAAAAAAAAAAAAAGCTTGAGTCCAATAGCTCAACAATTGGATGCAATGCACTCAATGGTCCAGTGGAAAATGTCCAAATGGGACAACAAAAGTTATCTTTTTAAATATGTTTATCCCAAAAAGATTAAAAAAAAATTAGAGATAGAGATAATTATGTAGTGTCACATATAATGTCAATTTTTTAATGCTCAAATTACAGAACAAAAGATGAACGCAAACACTGTAACGCAACAATGTTTACCTTGTGAGTTTTAGATATTTTGAGATATTACATATTTGGGGGTTTCAAAATCAATTCCTATCTTGGTCAATATATGCTTAATTATTGGAAGCTCTTTCACAATAATTCTTAGGACTAAAAGGTGGTTGATTCAAATAGTATATTGTGAGCCAACTTAAAATACTTGAGTTTAACTTTTGTGTATGAAAAAAAAAAAGTTATAAAAAGAATTAATTTTACCATGTAGATGCATGTTTCAACTTGTCTCCTATAAAGAGATACCTTTAATCCAGAGGGGAAAAATCGATAACAGTGTTTACTCAATTTAGCCCATTCTTTTATGGGATTAAATGAGTTCAAACTCCATGTTTGCAATATTTGATGCAATACATTACTTTGTTGACCACTCAAAGTTGCATAAAAAGTCCAAATTGGGCTTCCTTAAAATAAAAGTGTGTAACATTGTGCATGGTATAATAAAATAAAATAAAAAGAATTTGGGATGTATGATCCATGTTATATTATCAAAGATTTAAAAAAATAAAACAAAACTTTATTGAATTAAATATAATCTCTAAGTATATAAGAAAGAGCCTCTACATATATATAGATAGAGAGGTCAAAGAAAAAATGAACAAATTGTGAAAAGGACGAAAGTTAAGAGGCTAGGTTAATATATTTTCAATTTAATTGTTGGTAAAGATAGGTAGAAGATGAATAAACTTACATTTAAGTTTTTTCTATATAAAAGGGATCAAATAAATGAAAGAAAGTTGCAGTTCTTTTAAGATGCTGATTAATCAACTAACTAGTTGTCACAATAGAAAAGAAAAAAAAAAAAAAAAAGAGTACTTCTTTTAGTTGTTGAGGTCAAGGTGGGATATTTTAAGTTGTTATAATATTATTAAAATACCATAACGTCAAAAGTGAAAAAGATAAATTATGCATTTATATGTTGTTTAGGTGGTGTGGATAACTGGTAGCATGGAGTTGAGATCGAATATCTAAGATGAAAGGATTAATAGTGTTTTTACCTTTTTCTTTTCTTTTCGCCACAGTCTTACCATAGTAAATTTGTTGACATCACAATCTCGTCTTATCGTAGTTGTCTCTATTGAGTTTTTATTTTTTTATTTTTTTAGTAATATATTCATACATAAAAATATCGCAATTTCATTATATATCTAGATAAATAAAAGAATTGTCATTTTGTTTTTGTTCGCATACACAATAGAATCGTGATTAGGATATGTATCTAGATTTAGAAACATAATGGAATATCTAAGTTTAGATAATTCAACATCTTTTTTTAATTATTTAATTATTTATTTATTTTAAGTTTTATTTATATTTTATCAATTGTGTTAGTAGTATTTTATTTAAATTAAGTTTTAGTATATTTTATTAATTATGTTAGTATTATTTTTTAAAATATTTTAAAATAATTTATTGTTTAAATTGAGTTTTAGTGTTACTTTATTAATTGTGTTAATAGGATTTATTTAAATATTTTAATAATTATTTAATTTGGTATTTAAATTAAGTTTTACTAATATTTCATTAAATCATTTGTTAAATTATTAGTTTTTAATATTATGATTATATTTATAATTATAAATTAATAATTATCAATTTAAATTCAATTATTAATAATTATCTAATCGTTAATTTTTTAAATAAATTACACAAATATTCTCTGAGTTTCTATGAAATTATCAAATACCTCCTGTTATTTTTTATTCTTACACTAATTCTTCTTAATTTTTAAAAAATATACACTAATAACCTCTTCTATTATATTAATACTCTTTTAATGTTTATAAATATTGCACTAACATTTTCTTATATATTACACTAATATTCCTTACACAAAGGTAATTGTAATGATAAAAAAGACATGTAGTGTTTGTATAATTTCACAAAATTTTAGGAGGTGTTTGTGTAATTTATTCTAATTTTTTACTAATTTAGATTCATCATTGATAGAACTTATGTTACATTTATTAATGTCTTATTTTACATAGATTTGACATGCTCTTGTGGAAGTTTTAACCATTTTTAATTAATTTTTGTGATATTGGACGTAAGTGTTAAATTTTCTTAATTTTTATATTTTTGTACACAAGTCATTTTTAAGGATCAAATAATGCTTCACGATGTCCTACATTTTATGGATTTTGTACTTGTATTTCCTTTAAGCCTAATTGTATGTTAATAGTCCAATAACTTTGTATATATTTCATATTAGTTGATTAGTTAGTTGGTTACACCTTATAAATTCACATGTGATTGTAACAAACCAATAATCATATTTTAGTTTAAAATTAATTGCCTTGGTTATTCTTATTCTCCCTCTTCCTCTCTCAAATTTTGTTTTCTTCCTCCTTCATTCTTCTTCATTTTCATTTTGCTTAAAGAGTTTGTTTTGGTGATAATTGTTGAAGACTGATCACATTTTCAATCCAAAGGTTCTAAAGCCTAGATAAATTTGAGTTTTACCATGCTTCATATTTAAATTTATGAATCATGTTTTCTCTTTTTTTATCTTTTCTCTTTTCTTTTTTCAATTTTCTAAACAAATGCATGATTATGTTTGATTTAGGAAATTGGATTAGAATTACGATTAAGATCCATTAATCCTTACATGGTAATTCATTAGTTGTTTGTGTTAATTTGAATCATGTTTGAATTCATCTAAATTCAAAAACACAATTATATTTCTAATTTTAATGAATGAAATTGAGATGATAATTTCATGATTTCGAATTGAATTGCATTATCATGAATTCATTTTATCTTTTTTATAATCGTGATAATTTACCGAAGTATAGGATCCTAGGGTTTAGGGTTTATTGGATCCTTGGGTTGTTTCTTTGAATTTGTTTACAAATCTAATTCTTGCTTAATTTTGTTTTCAAGTGTTGAATTAAACTAATTTCCCCCTCCCTAAATTTGAATTGAAATCTCACATTAATGAATTATTTTTTTGGAAATATAATATGAATTAGTCTTATATTGCAAATTTATTGGAGAATTTAGTGGTTTTGGTAGCACTTTGATGAGTAATATTAATCATGATGCACAAAGTATGACACTTATTGTCTTGAACGAGACCTTTTGTTGGACAATGAGTTTGGCACATCTAGGCACCCATGACAGCATTTGTACAGTGAGCTAAAGAGGTTTTACATGTAGTAGCAACAATAAAAGGTACATATTGACGTACCTAAGAAAGAGGTTGAGGTGCTTAAGAGATAAGCAAAGGTATTTATGGTTGAGAAATAGGTAACTTAGAATAATATGGTAGATTGCATAATTGGACCCCATTTAGAAAAGGTACTATAGAATTATTTCTGCGACAATCTAATAAAGACAATGTTGTTGGACACATTTGAATTAAAGAGGCACGGATAAAGCTTAAGTTGGTGAGGCATGATAGAAATATGTTATTGATTTTCACTCAGCCAAATGTCTTAGGTTATGTGGAGAGGCCAAGGTTCATCCTTCTTACATAGGCACAATATATTATTTTAAACAAGGGCATCATATGTGTCTGTGTTGAGAGGTGGTATAAAAAATAGTAGCTCCTTCCATCTGCCAATAAGGGAGATGACTATCACCTTATATGATGTGTCATCTCTCTTACACTTACCTATTACAAGCATAATTGTATACCACAGACATATTACTTCTTCAAACACTAAAGGATTATTGATGACCAAGCTCAATATGACTTATAAAGGGATAGTCAATGTGACTAATAGAGCACATTAGACATGCATTATGTTGGGCAATTCATATTTGCTATCATAGAATTTTGTTACATTTGGTTAATTGAATAATATTTGTTGATAAAAGCATAATGCATGCTAGATCTCTTCCATGATCTTGCAACATGTAATCAGTACACGTAGGGAATCATTGGGTCGACCTACCTCTATGACTAGTTCAACAATGCCAACCTTCAATCTACAACACATTTTGAAGGGTAAATGACCTTATGGTAAATGTTTTTATTTTTCTACATATTTATTTGTCATTATTTTCTTTAAGTAATTTAATTTATTAATGATTTTATAGGCATGAATATATGAGCACTTCTTAATTATCACCATTGTGAGTCAATTGTTGATAATTATGAGTAGCTTCATCATGCCTACAGATGGAAGGCTACAAAGGGTAATGGCCTTGAATCAGGGATAGAGAGGCATTAGACTAGTTGTGGTTAAATGACATCATCTACTCACTATATGAGTGTGTTGAGGTTTGGTTAAACTAGTAGGTGAACTTAAAGCATCTCCAATGCTCTTAGTTAAGATATCCATTTTGAGTATCTTATGTTATATTAAAATAATATAAGTGGTCCTTACAATGCCATGTCAAATTTAAGATACTCATAATCAAATTTACTCCAATGGTTAAAATAGTTAAAGTGCTTTGATTTTTATATTTTTATATATTTTTTTTAAATTAAAGGAGTAAAAATAAAAATTATATATGTTTTTTCTAGATTGTGACACTTAACCGTTTCAATCTCTCTCTAAATGTACATGTTCTAAAAAATCATTCACTTCCTCTAATTGCTCTTTCTTTCTACAACCATCCCTAACCTCATTACCAACACCTAACACTTCTTTCTTGTCTCTATTTTTATTCACTTCCTCATTCCCCAACCGATTGATAATCCTAAAAGCCAAAGCCTCAACTAATGGTTTATGAAACACATTTAAACACCAAACACAAAACGCATATCGGTGTACATTAGTCCCTGTGACTAAAATCTAGGAACTCCAGGCACAGTAACCCTCTCTAGCAACTATCTAGGTTCCTAAATCCTAAATGCAAAAATCTCATCAAACATATTTGAGTTGCAAACAACTTAGATTGATTCGCTAAAACACATATCGGGGACCTTTGATGAAGAGTAGTCCTCTTCCATTACCATTCATCCCTTATCCGACGTGCATTCATAATCCATAAACATAAATGAATATTATTTTTATAATTTTTCTTTTCTAACTTTATTGTGGATTTGGGGTTTGATTTTGTTTTTGAAGTTTGATTTTGGTCATTATAAAGTTTGATTTCTTTGTAATTTTGGTGATTTATTTTGGGATTTGATTTTTGTTTATTTTTCTAAACAACGTGTTCAATATGTATGAATTGTTAACTTTCCTCTTTTTTCGATTGAACTTGGCTAGAAAAATAAATTTTTTTTTCTTAAGAAACATTGAAGTTGAGTTGCTTATATAAGACATAGATCTTAATTTTAAGAAACGTATTGTGTCAAATCAATATGCTCCAACGCCAAAAAAGAAATAAGAAACTGTATTTTCATCTAAGATACCCATTAAGAAACGACTACTAAAGATGCTCTTAGTGGACAAAGGATTGCATGTGTTGCATAGAGTTATACGAACTTGCATAAATGACTACCTATAATGGTTCCATTGTGTTTCCCATTATAGCTCATTTTGTAACACCCTTTTTATTATTATAAACATAATTTTTTTGAAAATTTCAAAATTAACTTAACACCTTTATTAAATATACAAAACTTAAAATGCAGAATAATTTTCATCATTCTTTCTAAAATAAAGTTTTAAGGTAAAGAAAATTAAATAGATGTTAATAAGGTAATATACAAAGAGTAATGATATTATCATTCATCTTATTAAGTGAAAACTGAATAAGCTAATATATTTAGGATGCATATTTAGATATGAAAATGATACAAAGTTAACTAGATTGCAATTATTATTTTCATACTAGTAAATGTGTTTACAAACATTACAGCTATAACATAAAACTTACAAAATGACATGTATTAAGTCATAAAGAGTCCACATGCAATCTTCGAGTTCCTAATACTCGTCAGGTGGATATCCTCTACTTTCCCTCCGGCTAAAAAAAGGTCATCTCTGATTATCAAGACTTGTCCCCATCACTCTATTAGGAGTTGCATCTGATTCCTGAAAGTCTATCGGCCCGAGTCTACCTTCTTCATCTGAAAAGTAGGGGTTATAGAAGTAAGTCATCAATCCTCAAGCACACATAAACATGAAATAATAGGAAGATAAAATATATTTATTATCGCATACTTTCTCCTCAACGTGCGCCTACTAAGATATTCTACTAATCGTATTTTAGGGCCCCTCGATGCCTCTAAATTCTTCTATCTCCTAAAGAGACTTACACGAAATGTATAATTTGATCCAAGGTTTGCTTTCTAGGTCACGATCTAGAGTACATACCTAGTATGGTACATCGAATTAGGATACTCTCAACCGAATCATGGTAATATTTTGCTCTATCGGGAATGCCAAGCTGGTTATGTGAATCTCTCTGATCTTAGAGTCGTCACAACTTGACACCTTATACTACCCACAATGACTCATTGAGAGCCTAAAGGCATTTCTCAAGTACCTACTGTGGTCAACACATGCAATACTCTAGTCTCAATTCTTACATGCGATACTGTCGTGTCATTCGTCAACCACTCCCTCCATTTCCTACAATTAAGTCTCCATTTCTGATACAACACGATTATTCAAATGTGATCTCATCATTATGATTCATTAATCTATCAATTCTTAAGAAGTCTTTTCAAAGGGTCAGACTCTTACCCTTATCAAGGTTTAACTTTCTAATAAACAAACTTACATGAAAATCATTATCCATATCAGAACCTATCATCATTAGGATCTTTACATGCATTTCTAATCTATCATTCTCACTGAATCCTATCTTACAGAAGCATTCAATCGTGTTATTTTATCAGAATATGTCTCAAGACATAAATTCCCCTCTTTTCTAGTAAAAGAGGCCATCACTTAATTCTAATAATCTCAATTATTATTTTTATGCCTTAACAAAAATAATAATCACAATAATAGTAATAAAAGATCATGCATTCAGAAAGAGAAATGATTAGGCACAAAAGTTGAGGAGAAAGGGTAAATTTTCATTCATTTTCTAACATCGATAATTTTTCTATTAATCAAAATTATTCATTATTGACATCATTGTATTTTATTTTTATTATGCCACGTCCATTATTCAAGTTATCAATTTTATAAGATCTCATTTTCCTATTTATTTATTATTTATTTTATCATCCTTTTTTTATTTATAAAATAAATAAATATATGCTAGTTATTATATTATTGTAAATATATACTAGTTATTATATTATTGTTTGTAATCAATATCATTATTATTATTACATTTTTTTTCTCTCTCCTTCTTTCTCCCTTTCTTTCTCTTTCTCTCTCTCTCCCCTTCTCTGTTTCTCTCTCTTCTCTTTCCCTCTCTCTCCCTTTTCTTTCTCTATCTCTCTCTCCCTCTTCTTTCTCTATCTCTATCTCTCTCTCTCTCTCTCTTTCCTTCTATCTCTCTCTCACTCTCCCTCTATTCTTCTTCCTCCTTCTCTTCTCCTTTCTCCTCCTTCTTTTCTTCCTCTTCTGCCAATCGGAGATTAAAAAGTTCATAATATACCAATTTCTAACATTTTAGCAACCAAAATTTACATAAAACCAAAGCTCATTATTCAAATGCAATAGGGAGTCACAACCACAGATAAATCATTCACAAAAGCAATGAAGCAAATCAGAAATTCAAGGAGCTTGGGAATCACGATTTCATTTCCATATAAAGCAGGAAAAACAAGCAGCAAAAGGGCAAACAAACTCCTCCTACCTCCAACGCTACTTTGACAAGCTATAGGAGTCTGGCGGCCACTGTATTCACTAGCGAAGGGACATGCTACTACGATGTCAATTTTTCTCCTCGTCATGCATTTGTTTCCCCTAGAATCAAAATGTGAAATGGGTGGAGGCTTGAGATAGGATTGCGAAGGGATAAGGGGGGCATAGGCTATGATTGAGTGAAAAGGAGAGCGATATGAGGTGTAGAAGAGGAGGGATCGAGGAGAAAAAGGGGAAAAAAATTGTAGGCGGAGGCAGAGGGCGACATAGCTAGCTAGTTGTCGTTTGTTTACACGTAAGGAGGGTTCAAGTAGAAGAAAATGCAATAAAGTGTCATCGAACGCACTTGCATCCCAACAATTAAGGCACTGGACGCAAGTGTCAGGCCCTTGGGTTTGAGCCCCTACCCCGTGCGTTTTGGTTTCTCACTTGTTTTATTTTCCTATTTTAACTAATATAGTACATATAGTATTAGTGTTTCTCCTTAATGCTAGTGGGCTCCCAGCCCAATTGATTAAGCACACTACTCTCCCCCCAAGGTCGTTGGTTCGAGCCTAGGGTGACACCCTTTGGCTTTTATTTCCTTTCTTTTCTCTCTTTTATTCATCTTCATTACTACTATAGCATATATACTAGTTGGGCCTCATTTATCTCAACCTGGCTTGGCAACACAGTTGGTCAGTGCGTGCTGCTCCCCTTTAGGAACTTGGGTTCAAGCCCTAGCTGTATTTATTTTAGTTTTCATGCCTTTATATATATATATATTTACATAATTTATTATATAATTAATATTTTATAAATTTTAATTATTCTAAAAATTTCATAAATTCATTTATATTTTTCTCCTTTTATTCTTATATCTTTTCTATTACCAATATATTTTATAAATTTATATTTATCTTAATTAATCTTATTATACATATTTTTTCATATATATATATATAAATCATTTTATTATTTTCTTTATACTTTCATCTTAATTTTTATTCTCTTGCATAAATTTTATACACTCCTGGTTATCTATAGCTAAAGTTTTTCTTGACTATTATTTATTTTTAATTAATTAATTAATTAATTAATTTTTATTATTCTAATAATTTTAATAACAATAAATAATTTTCTAAGGATAAATATAATTACTATCACAAGATTAATTTCTATTATTTATTTTTATTTTATGTTATTTCTTCTTATAATAGCATAGTTATTTTATTTTATTTTATTTTTATTTTAGTAGGACGTTACACATTTCATCAAGGCAGGTAGATATTCAATATGGCCTTGTATGTGTCCTTATGCCATAGCTTGAGAAATCTCTATCTAGTGATTGTCATTCATGTGAGATATCCATATATTTCTCATATGTTTTTCAAATGTCAATTACAATAATATTTTTTTCTTTTTTTGTAAGCATAATAAGAAACAATTTCTCAAAACCTAGAGCACATGCTACACCTTAGGACAATACTTGGGGCACTTGCTTTGATGACATTAAACATTGCTCATGTAGGCTTAGAATTTGAGTGCACCCATCAAAGGTTAGGGTGGAGAAGGACCACCATCAATGATTGATTTTTTTTTTTGTACTATTTCATATTTAGTATTGTATTTTGTATGTACAGACCTTATTGTATGTATTTTTGGGGTTTTATATACATTATAGATTTTATATATTTTATACTTATTGTGTGATTGTTATTACTATTACGTTGTTACAATTAAAGCGTGCAATTCAAATAAAAAATACAACATAAATAATATTATTCAATTAAATAAAAACACTTATACATAGATGTGATACAAATAAAAATCAACAAACAAAGTGCATCGTCATAGTTTATTGAAATAATGGTTGTTTGATCATCGAAGTTGGTTGTCGCTTCTTTTTCACACAAGCGCATGATGATCTCTTTAATGGATCTTGATTGGTGCACAACAGTTAAGATTATTTTGGGTAACATAACTTATAACTTAATCGATGTAATGCTATGAAATTGAGCAAAGATGGAAAACATTTTTTCCACATCTTTGTCATGTTTAAGCTTTAGAGACCATATTGAATATAACATTCCCTAACATATATGGGTTGTTAATAATGAATATCAAGTAATTTTCTATTTCCTTTTATCTTATTAAGATTTTTTTCCTAAAAGCAACAATCAGCATGTTCTTGCCTTATGAAATTTGTGACTATAAAGACATTTAAATAAGATCACTTTAGAAATTGTTGTCATATTGACCATCATGATACACTACCATAAGGAATGAATTCATCTTCTTAAAAAAATTGTGAATGTGAAGCCAATATGATGCCTTAAAGCATATCTCTCTTACACTAGTGTAAATATTGTTCACATGATAATGGTTGATTAAAAGCTTTATCTTGTGCATGAAAAAAAATAAATTCAGATTACACATAGAAAATAAAGGGTCTAATTTGTACAAATTCAAACGTGTGCCTTACTTAAGTGTTAGTTAATCATTAAAAGTTATACGTAAAAAATTGAATTTTAAAATATAAATAATTAATTTCAAAAAACATGTCAAAAACATATTTTCTTATGTATTATGCACACCAAAAATGTATTTATTTATGTTATGGGTGCACTTTCCATACACAATGAAAACACATTTCTACTATACAATATGCACAATGAAAATGTGTTTCCATTGTGTATAGAGGGTGCATCCCTAACATAATGAAAACATATTTTCATTATGTATATTATTAAAAAACACATTTTAGTCAAGAGTATTTTTATAAAATAAAAACAAATAAAACTTGGGGTAGGAATAGCAATGTCCAAGAGTTAACCATTAGGATAAGGAATTTATTTTTGTTAAATGATAGTGGAAAGAATAATAAATAATTAAATTAGTTCACAATCTTAGTTCTTAAAAGAAATATTAAGAAAATTATTTATTATATATTTATATTTTAAATTAAAAATTAATAAAAATATTTCCCTTTTAGTTACTTAAAAGTTAATGTTAATAAAACTTAAAGCAAAAACATGATTTCTTTTAAATTTGCACAAGTAGTCTAGATAAATTAAAGTGTATACTACTTTTGATCATGTAATTGTGGGGCCTTATTATAATAATCTTTGATGATAGAAAAATTGTAAATATTTTCTTGACATTGAATCCTATTAGTCAAGTTAGTTATTATCATTACTCATTCATTAACTTCATAACAAATTAACAAGTAATGTATATTATTATTTGTCATTTCGATAATCATGACTATGTTTAGAAATTTTGAGGTCTAATTTTTTTTTAAAAGAAACTCAATATATTATTCAAAGGAACATTAACAATATTCTTTCAAACACTCTTTCTTACACAATCTATGTAATTAGTTGGAATTTATTAAAAATAACTAATTTTTTTCAGTTTTATTTTTAAATAAGATAATTATTAAATGAGAAGTAAGATCTATCAAAATTGATGATTATCAATAAATTTCAATTAATCATAGAAAATATTAGAAAAAGACTGTTAGTAACATTTCTCATATTATTGATAATAATTTTTATATTATATTTTAGTTTTGAGTCACAAATTATGTATCAATATTTTATAATCAAGTAATTATAACATTTTACTCTCAATAAATATAATAACTAATCTATTTAATTTATTCTATAATATTATTGTTCTTACATAAGATTTAAACAATTTAAATATTGAAAAATTCTTTTGGTGATGACAATTGTTACTATTATTGTTCATAATATTCTCTAAACAATGTATGCATTTGAAAAAAAAAAAAACTTATCATTTTATAAAATTTTAAACCTATATTGGAGTGTTATTTTTTGTTTTAATAATTGCATTAAGGTTTGAATCTATGATTTCACACATATTATTTCAACCTCTATCACTCGGCCAACCTTAATGGGTGGCTTAATTTTACTTATAATATTTCACTCAGTATTTTCAATTTAAAAAATAAATGAAGACCGTCAATATTAAAATGCTCACTAGATTTTTTAAAAAAATCAACATTAATAAAAAAAAATTCAATTTCTCCCCACCTAAAATTTTAAATTTTTGAAATTAATTTAAATATGTTTTTAATAATTGAAATTTGGGGTGGATATAGTTTTCGTTTGCCAAATAAAAATATATATATATTAATCTCTCAATTTTATAAAAAAAAATACATTTTTTATAATAATAAAAAATACTTTTTAATATTGAAGTGACTAATGAGATGAGACTAATGGAGGCCATCTCAATAATTGCCACATGAAATTTAGATGACATGTCATTGTCATTAAATATCTTTAGTTCCTTAATTTTGGGCTAAGTTTTTTTTCCCTAATTTAAAAAAGTAATTTTTTTAATACTTATGGTTTTTTAGTTCCTCAAATTTAAAAATAAAATAAAATTATATACTAAGCTATTAATTTCATTTTAATTCAAATAATTATAAATATTAATAAAAGCATGAAT
>JAMLFT010000288.1:0-47811 GCA_026544285.1 Pachyrhizus erosus
AAAAAAATATTGTATCCAAAATCAATACATTAATGAGTTTTAAATAGATGCATTTAAATTTAAAATTTAAAATTCTTTTAACATATAATTACACTAAATAAATTACCAATGATATTAATACATGTGGTCTCTTATTATTCTACACAAATTATACTCAACCTGATATAATTTTAAAAAACAGTTATAGTTAATTTTTAGAAATAATTTATTTAGTGAAACATTTTTTTGTTAATAACATTATTTATCTATAACAATAGTTTAATATGAGTTTCAAGGAAAAATATAAATGTTATTATATTTTTTTGTTATAAAATTATTTTATATTTTCTTAAAAATTGTTAAATAGAATTTATAAATTAACTTGTAAGTATAATTGTTATAAATTAATTGGTTATTAAATACATTCTTGTCTCAAACATACAATAGAAAATTATAATTTTCTCTATTTTAAATTATTGTATTAATATATATGAACAATTGTAGATAATAAAATTTATAATATATCCATTTATATATCGATTTCACATTCATTTATACATAAATTAATTTAAAAACAAATATGAAACACAAAAATAAAAATATTTTTTTATTATATCTTCTATTTAAATCCAATTTCACAATCATCCTTATACACAATCATATAAATTATTAGTACCTAATGTTTACATTTTGAAATTTAAATATAGTTAAAGAATAAAAAGGTGATCATACAAAAAAGAAAATAAGGAAAGGATCCTTATTAAAAAAAACTCAATTTAAATTTTTCATATTCATATATTTATTTCTTTATTTATTTATTTTTATTTCTTTTAGATTCAATTTTGTCTTCCTTCTCACTTATAATTTTTGTAATGTTAGAACTTTTTTTGTTATATGTTTTAAAACTTCACCCCATTTTATTGATTCCTTTAGGTGTATTTATATTCTTTATGTTTTTATTAAAATAAAAATATATATTATCAAATTAAAACACATATATGTCAAATAATTATTTTTATTTAATTAAATAAATATCAAGTGTATAACTAGTATAATTGATTATAATACATATTACGAGTGGGTCAAAGTCATCTTTATCTTCAATAGATTTATCCACATAGATAGAAAAAATATATATATGAATATATAAAAGAAAGAGATAAATAAAAAAGAATAAAAAGAAAGTGAAAGTAATAAATATATTAGGTGTTGTAATAAAAATAAAAGAGATAAAATAATGAAAAAAAAGTTAATAATTATTGTTGTAACATGAAGTTAGAACTTTATAAAAGAATATAGTTTAGTTGGACGTATATCGAGTATGGAAGATATAACATCAAAAAAATTAAATTAATTTAATTTATTTCTTTTGTATTGATATACATTTTTGTTCTTCTTTTTTTACTTGATGTGTAACTTTGTATTACCAAAAAATTACTCTACTCATTTTAAATAAAATATAGAAAATTAGGTAGCATGATATTAACCTTATTGAATTGACTCCACAAACGTCCATTCTAAACAATAAAATTATTAATTAAGAATAATGGTTTATATTTTATATAGATATATATATATAATTATTATAATGTTTCATTAATTTTTATTATTAAATATAATTGTATTATTTGTTTTAAAATGCATTTATCCTGATAGTGGACAAACTTACGTTTATTTATCTTGTACCTTTTTCTTTAATAAAATTGAGCATATTTTTCATGATTTAAAATGAATTCTCATTTTCTTTTGGATAAAGCTCTCACATCCACCATATTAAGTTATGCATTAAACAGAATAAATGCCTTTCATATAATTAAAATTTATATTAAAAAATATTTTTCAATGTATAGATTGTATTATAATAAAAGTTTATGATAAAATAATATTTTTAATTTATAAATTATATTTTAAATTTACAATTAATAATTTAAATTATAAAATAAAATTATTTTTGAGTATAAATAAATTATTTTGAAAAAATATTGAATTAAAAAATAGAATGAAAAGAATAGACATTTGAAATAGTTAAAATATTTTTTTTTAACTAATTGTAGAGTGAGAAATATATCCAAAAAAATTTATTGAGAACGTATAGTTAAAAAAATAGTGATAACCTCATTGAGAACGTATAAGTATTTTAGTACTTATTTTTTAATAAAAATAAAATAAAGTATATCATCTTTTTCAAAATTAATGAAATATAACATTTTAAATACAATATATTTACATGTTTATATTTTAAAAGCAGATTAATAGTATAATTAAGTATAAATTATTTTATATAACACAAACTACCTAAAATTACTTTAATTCAAAATCAATGAACTCGAAATCAATTTCTCGGTATAAAACCAAAATTTAAATATTTACATAAAATTCTGCCATTCACTTGTAAGTAGTAAAAGCAAAATTACCAGTCCACATCAAATTTACGTGAATGCACCTATCTATTTATTAAATTAATTTACCCAGCATACAATAAGTATCAACAGTATTGTATTCAAACCGCTATAAGATGTGGCATAGCATAAATAAATCATGGAAATGGCTGAGAAGTCAAAATCCACTAGAAACAATAAAGACCAAGAAAAAAATAATGAAAATGATCCAAAAATTACATTTTAAAACTTCTACAAATTGTGCAACATGGTAGGCACCTATCATTAAACACAAACTCCATGCAAGCCAACTGCCATTTGAGATTAATCTGTGGTTTTACTTCTTCCCCCCACCAGAAACGTTAAACTTAAAGAATATAATATCTCCATCTTGGACCACATACGTTTTCCCTTCCTGTTTATACTTTCCTGCAGCCTATTAGACAACACATACAAAAAAGTAGAAGAAATGGTTAGGTCCCTAAAAGAAGGCAGTAATACACATATAATAAAGAGTGCAATGGGGGATGCTCGATCTCTGGAAGCACATGGTAGGCAAAACACAAAAATGAAAAGGTTTCATATGCTGAAAGCAACCATGTACATGTATAGCACTTAATTCAGTGCATTTAGCATCAAAAGTCAGAAACCCAACAAAAAAAGAATGAGGGCACATAGGCAAATCGACTTCTGTAAAGAAATACTGTGTCTAATGCAAACTAGATAAAATGCAGAAAAGCTATGAACCATCAGCTGTTCCTTTTTCTTTTTTATTTCTTTTAGCTAAGTACAATATTTTCTATTTAAAATCATCCTGCAAAAAGCAGTTATTATCTCTTGACTCATACTACTATATGAAACCCCCTAATAAACTTCTTCATAAGTACTTATAAGAGGAGAAAATAAAAGACAAAATGAACCAAACTTTAACAGTTAAAATTAACTTGTGCATCTCAGCTTTGGGAGAAGTTAGATAGTGGATCTATTTGTGTAAAACTTATTTAGAAGCACTTTTGGAGAAGAAAAAAGTAAAATGAATTTCTCCATAAGCTAAAATTAGCTTATGCATAGAGTAACTTATAGAAGCTCTCTTATATTTGGAGAAACTATATGAAAGAACTTCTACAAATTATCTTATGCATAAACTAATTTTAGCTTATAGAGAAACTCTTTTCATTTTTTTCTTTTTATTTTGTTTTCCTAAAAGTGCTTCTGGATAAATTTACCCAAAAAGGCCTAATAAGACTTACAAAAGTTGAAATGCATAAGTTGATTTTAACTAATGAGAGAAGTTTAATTCATTTTACTTTTTATTTTCTTTTCTTATAAATACTTATTGAAAAGTTTATCTAAACAAAGCCTAATCTTCTTTCATTTTGGTTCCTTTAAAAGAAATTACTGAAAGGAAAGATAGAACAAAGTCAAGTTCCGATCCTCTTACAAGAATAATAAAATTAAGAACAAGGCATTTGCTCAGTAGTAGCTCTTGTACAAGTGTCAATGGAAGTCTCCCAAGAGATCATAGATAGATAGGGCATCTAGAAAAATAAATCTTTTCCACCAACAAATAACTTCTCAAAAGGTCCTAATATTTTTCTCCACTCAAATACAACATATCAGCTTCTCACATCTCAAACTTTTTCTTTTCATTTCCATATAGTTCATCATTTGCCCGTGTTAGTAAATATTTAGTCCAGAAATAGCACCTCCCTCTCACTTATAAACTACCTTCTCGAATGTTCAGAGATTGGCTCAATAGCAGGTCTCCTAAAATAGAACTTTTATGGACTCTTCTGTAAAAGATCCTAATTAAACTACTGTTTCAATTCGAGTTCTGCTAGATTAAAATACTTGTCTCCTTGAACAAAGGAACCAAATACCAATTATTCAGTTCATTACACTGGGTTAAAACAAATTCCAATATAATAACATAGATGCAAGTGGTAAACAAGTTTAAACATAAAAACAACATCTTGCTGTGTGAATCTAGATCTAGATACAAAAAACAGAGCTTGAGCAGATTTCCATAATCTTTTTTTTTTCAGCCACAATTAACCTAGGCTGTAAGACCTGAAATGCTATTTCAACTTGATCAGTGAGTAAGGATCCTTCCTCACTTTTCCAGCAAATTCTTGAAAAATTATGGGTCATTTTTCTTTGTTTCATCACCCAAATCAATCTGATGCTGGCCACTACGACAAAACATTTTAAGAAGTAACAGCAATACTGTAAAAGACTAAAAGTAGCATAAAAAATAAGTTCATACCTTCACAGCTGCCTCACTACCGAGTTCCTTTAGATCCTCAAACTTCATCACCTGAAACAACAGCCATGAAGCAGTCAAGCACAAAGATCAGTTGTTACAAGATTGAACATGTTTGCTGATATAGAAATAATTGCAGCAAAATAGCTATAGCAAAGTGAAAAAAGTTAACGGATCAATTATGATAAGATAAACTATATGACCAGTAAAGAGAACAAACACATTCTCAAGTAGAATGGTTATGCCGAATATGTCACGAAAATAGCAGCAAACCAATTTACTCAGTGATACAAACACTGTTCAATTTGCAATTTCAAATAAGAGATTTGTGTGTGGTTCCTCTTCCTGATTAGAAAATTAAAACCTAATCAATGATTTTTGAACAAATTTCAATATATATTATATAATATAGTTGAACAGTGTAGGTCATACCATAGACCCCATATTTCAAATAGCATGATTCAATTTGATTCTTATCCCTTAGTAAATTCATAGGGTGAATCAGCTTCTTGATGAGAATCATGGAGAAAATATCTTATGGTAAGCTGGGTGTGAAGGAATAGAATGTTATTTTTATATTCAATCTTGGAGTCCAAGGGTTCCTATGTTTGTTATAAAAGAAGAATCTCATTCCAATCCTGAATCTCATCCACAAATTCATGGAATCCTATTGCTCAAAAAAAAGGAGATTAGGATTCCACATTTGTTAGTCATACAATTTCATTTTCATGTATGTTTTCTAATATATCCTCAACTAATTCACAAAACAACTCACGTTTCTTTATAATTTATAAAATAGAAAATACCAATGGTAAATTATTTATGGGTTTATGGTGGTGTCTTTTTCAGTCTTAGATATTTGACCTTGGAGTTTTCACCCTAGAATAATTTTCACTTCAGATTATCATAGAGCTATTGGTTTCATTTCTCTACAATATTTTAGACATTTTTTTATGCTAACATTTATCTGAATATTGTATCCATATCACAAAGCATATGGCCATAATTACAACATATTACTTTTCAAAGAAAAATAATTAGAACATATTAATTATAAGAAAAAAATCATCAAGAGAAAGAAGTACCCATCAGGATTTATTTTATTAAGTCACTTAAAAATTTCATCTTAAATTAGCTTTAAAAATTAGATATTAATATTATATAACAAAAAAATATATAAAATACAAAAGGTTAAACCTTTTTTTTTCTCATCAGGAATATTTAAGTGATCTACATCACTTGGGATTCTAATCTATATTATATCCCATGCACCAAGCTGCATAATCATTTACCATGCCATTGTATTTTTAGTTGTACCAAACAACGGAATAGGAAAAGGATTCTTATTCCTATTTACTAATTCTTATTCTTAATTAATTGAATTGCTCTCTTAGCATCAAAAATAGCATTAAGTGGTACCAATTTGCCAAAAGAAACAAGGTTTCATTAATTTGAATTACTCAGAATGTGTCATGAAGAAAAAGGGCCAGTCAAACCTAGTTCAGGTCTTGCACAAACCAAAATGGAAAATTGCATTTCCTTTCAGACATGCAATATTGTTCAGAAATTTGGTATTCCTACTTACTAGTGTTTTCTTAAAAAGGAGGCAGCATCCTAAGATTCCGTAGTCATACTGGGGAAATGCAATTCAGGCTTTACAGAAAATTTGATTGTATAATCAATAGTTATAGAATTATAATGCTAAACCAGCAATTGCAGTTATATAGAAGAAGGAATATACCAGATCAGAATCAATAAAAATCAAAATTCATGAACTCACCTCAGCACAAATAAATCCTCTTTCAAAATCAGTATGGATAGTCCCTGCAGCTTGAGGAGCCTTCGTTTGGCGTCTAATTTGCCAACACTTAACCTGAAAGAAGTAAATTATACTCGAGAATTATTTAATTGATGAAAGGCAACAAATGCCATGATGTTAGACATGGAGAAACTAAAGAAAAAATTGGTCAAGTGAATTATTGTAGACATCCCCAATCATACTTATCATACACACAAAAGAAACAGCATCCCAGACACAACGGAGCTGTGGAATGACAGTGTAGAATTGGCTAAAATTTTTCATAAACAACCTAGGTACACCCAATATTATATTGTAATGTGAGACAAACAACAGAAATAATAATTCTCAGGTCAATCAAAAAAGTACCACCAAGGCAACCCAACAGAGAATCATAAAAATTCAAAAGTAAATTTGAGGTCAATTACACAAATCTCAAATTGGAACCATTTCAAGTAGTCTGCTAGAATTCTAGATCATAAGAAGCTCAATCAAAAAATACGAATTAACCCCCAAAAATGCCTAAAGTGAAAAGCCATTCTCAAAGAAGGGATAACATTTAAGTTTTAGATGTATCCCTAGCTTAAATATAGTTTTAGATCCACAACAAACAATTTAATGAAAAACAAATATATTGTTTAACAATATATTTTCCCATCTACAAGAAATTTCAATATCCAAGGGATTCCAAATAGAAGATAATCAATTAAATCTATTCTTCAATTAACAGATAAACCAATATATTCAGATAACTCCATGCACTGAGTGGACCACGTTCAAATGATATCTTCATTATAAGAACCTTTAGGAAAAATTTGCCTGGTCCTAACTGTTAGTACTTTTTTGCATTAACTTTTAATTGGAGGGACAACAATCGGGGATAAGTGATTAGAGTCCACAGCCAGTTTTATGCACACTAAATGAAATTAAGAAAAAATATATATAAATGCACACATTGGGGGAAAAATGAAAGGGTTCAATTATAAAAAAACTAGCATACCCCAATGAAAAAGGCTCCTCGCTGTGCGGAATCCAAATTCAAACCCATGACCAGCCAGTTACTAATGCACAACTTCACCGGTGTGCCAGGGCTTGTCCTCAAAGATTCAATTATAGTAATTTTTATATATTTATAATTTATCATGACAAAGCTAATAAAATAGTTGTATAGACAAATATTGACAATATGTCTAAGATGCACTTGAGTATCACAAAATAGCCAGGAAGACGTATATCCTCAGGCACAATCTTCTCAACAGTCAATAGTAGAGAAACTAAAAAAAATTAAGTTTGGTGAGGCTGTAGTACAAACACCACATGGCAAAGTTGTAGAAATTAAGAGAACTTTTATCAGTAGGAAAGTAGGTATGCAGATATATTACCTCATCAGGTCCTGCTGTGAAAAAGTAAATGAGATTAATAGCTGAAAATCCAGTCTTTATTATTTTGGTAAGAGCACTGTTGAAATGAAGAATGTAACAATGTTAGTACATAGCATATAGACTACAATTACATATCAACTCTTCAATGTTTGTAAGTATTCAACTATAATTTGTAGTGAAAAGGGATAAAAGTACTAGCATATAGCAAAACAATCAGAATACGCTCTTGAATCTTGATGCAGTTATATAGTGATCTAAAAGGCATGTCTGTTCAAATTGTTTAAATGAGGTCATTGCAAATTCTCACCTCAAAAGGATAGATACATACATGGTGTACAAGCACAGAAGTTCGTTTGAGTTTGGATGGGGAGTTTTGAGAGGAAGTCAATTTTTAAGTTGACTAAAATACATCAAAATGATTTGTTTGAATATCAGTTCAAAAGAAATTTTTAAATGGTGTGAACTTTATAGGGGAATTGTTCAAAATAAAATGAAGGGATTTCAAATAACACCTAAACTGAATTTTTTGAAAATTTCTCTCATCATGGTCTCGCTGTGAACTTGTTCACCCTGGAAGCCTAGCTGCACACACACTCTCTCTCCCCCTCTTTTATGCACCTCTATCTCTCTCTCTCTTGCTCCTCTCTTTCTCACTCTCCCTATCTCTCTCTACACCTATTTCTCTGCCACTCCCTCTCTCTTCTCCACCACTATCCCTCCTTCCTTTCTCTCTCTTCCAGACTCCTCTCTCCCTCCCTCTACCTCTATCTCTCTCTTCCATACCACTCTCCATCACTGTCGTTTAGCAAATATATTTTTTTAGTGATGAATATCCATGTCAGAACCGCTCTGCATTTTGCTCTCTCAAGTGCACCATGATTTAGAGGACTGTTTTCCTAAATTTCAGTACCTGTTTATTATATAACTTGAATGAGCTAACATTTGAAAATTCATATTCTATCAAAGCAGCCTACTTTTTCAATATAATACTGATGGATTAAGGAGGGCAAGCCTTGGTATGACAGTAAGGTTGTTGCCTTGAGAAATGCAGATCACAGATTCAAAGAAACAGTCTCTCCACTTGCATGGGTAAACAGTTTCTCCACTTGCAAGGGTAAGTCTGCATATATCTACCTTCACAAAACCCCACTAGGTGGAAGCCTCAAGCCCTGAATCAGCCATTTGATTACTATGGGGAGTATGGGACTGAGATAGAACTAACTGGAATTAAGGCTATTTTCTACCATGGTGAGACTCAATAAAGTTGAAAGACTCCAAGAAGCCACAAGCACGTAATCACCCAAACAGCTTTTTACAAAACAAATAGTATTTTTTTTATAGCAGAAAGAGGAAAGAATGATACAAAAAATAAATTCTCCACTAGAAAAGCAGTGAAGTAATAAAGTATATGGCAAAGCTACACAATCTCTACAAATAATATTTGTGAGAAAATCATTATAAAGATATTGAAAGAAACATGAAGCAGTGTCTTTTACTTTGTCACTTGCAACAATAACCCACTCCTCCTTCATGAATCTTGATACTCCAATTAACAGCCCAAAAGCCAGATTTAAAAAATTAATAATAATGCCCCCACAGAATTACCAAAATCAAATAACTTGGCAAATCTGAGAATGGCAAAGAGGTTATTAATAGAACCTTGATCAGTTATTCTTAAATTAATAATTTTACCATATTTTTAGCCTATTTATTGCATCATAATCCAAATGACACCTTCCCTGAATTTTTTAAAAGTAAAGTCTAATGGTAAAATTTATTGCTTTGATTAGCGGACTTTGCACAAAAAAGGGTTCAAAGTGATTTAGTCATAAAGTTTGAGTAGAAAATGAGGATTTGAGGGGTTTAGGTAGAGAAGAACTAATAGAAAGACTTGATTATAGCCATTAAAAAAATAGAGGGATTAAATATGTGGAAAAAGATATGAGGGGATAAAAATCACACATAAGCATAGTAAAGAGAAAAAAGTGTTCCTAGTTTTGCAATCAAACATTTAACAGAAGACAACAAATACTTTGAATAGACCTTTGAATTTTGTTCTCCTCACAATACTTAGCCGCTTCATCTGGTGGCATATCTGCAAGAGTCCTCTCCAAGGCACAGCTGAAAGGAATAATTTGCTCACCACCATGCTCCTGGACCCTGGAGAACACAGGTGTCCAATGTTAATTAAATTTCTTTTTCAACATTGCGAAACAGCAAACATTGAAAGAATAATGACAAACAAAAATTAAGGCACAATAAGAAAATAAATTAAAAGTAAACACCATTACATAAGGAAAAACAAAACGTGCCAAATCAGTTAAGATTTTCTTCAACAAGTGGAGAGGATAAAATGCTTTCAAGGAAAACCAGTATGAAATTAGTTTTCAAATTTCAAACAAATAATACTATAATCTGCAATCTGCAATATAATTTCAATTTAACGACTGCAAGAAATGAAATCCATTGTCATTCGGGCAGAGAGAGTAGCTGAAAGAATGGTAGTGCAGTTAAAGGTATTCCCTCTTCCTTGTCACAGTATTCTGATGGATAAACTCTCAATCCATAACCTAGCAGTGTGGATCCCTACTTTAAAGCATATGTGGGATCAACTCACATCAATAAGATCAATTTCTTAGCACAAGCTGCTGATCCACTGGTCATGTGATGTGACTTCTATAGTCTGCTTCCCCATGAGACTTGTGCAGTCTGCATCCAATACATGTCTTCTTTGATGCCACAAAATCATATTTACAGTAATTAAAAAAAAAAAAAGGCAAATATGACTTTGCTATTAATTTGCAAACTTCCATTTTTCTTTTCCAAAAATTTTCTTTTATAGAAAACATTATACTAGTTAAAACATGAGAATTGATAATTTTACAAACAGTATGTAAATTCTTTAAAAAAAATTATTAGTGTTAGATTTAGCACATGCAAAATATGTAAGAAGCAAGTCAGCTATCTTTATATATGATTGTTAGGATGTAATTAACTCAATTAAGCCAGTAGTTACTGCAAACACTGTACAAATAACAGAGTTAATGTGTGTAGATGAGCACATAGTTTAGCTCAATCTTTCTACTTATAATATATAGTTTAGACATATAATTTTGAAATAAATTACATAGGTGCACCACCTATAATATAATTATAAGCAGATGCATTCACTAGTTTGCAGTTGCACTCTCACTTACACCCACTTCTGTATTGTGCTTTCATTACCTAGGGTATTAATACTAGACAGAACATAGATGCATTCTATGTCATCATTTACACCTTGCCAACAACACCCTTAGGAACACAATGGCAACTTTTAGGCAGATCTTTGAAATGACATCTAAGTAGCACAAAATTCAGAAGGTAGCTAAAAGTGCACGCATGATGAATACTTTGCACATAAATATGTAGAATACTTGGAACTCAATTTTGGCATCCTTCATACTCAACAAAAGGTAGTCATGGAGAGAGACAAGGTCTAAATGATTCATAAAAGAAAAAAGATTTAAAAAATAAAATAAAATACAAACATAAATACATACCATGCATGAATTTTGGGCAGAAACTTATTCTTTTTTCTTTGGTAATCTTTTTCGGTCATATTAACCTGTGAATGAATTTAAATAGAGTTAGAAAATTGATAAAAATAGATCTGAAGTACAGGTCACTAAAGAACAATATGGACTATGTCTATGACGTAACACCTCGTTTGGGAAATACTTCAATAAAGCACAGAAATATTAAAGGTATGAAACAAAACAAAAGCATATTAACACGCCTAGGAAAACCGAATTAAATAATAAAATTAACTTGCATAAGCATACATGCCTCCATGCAAGCATGTGTGAAAGGCAGCCTTCAGAAATAAAAGGCATGTGTGAATATGAATGACAGGTTCATAACCTAGATTGGGAGAAATGAAAGAATTATTACATAAGATATAGTGGACCAGATTTCATGATTTGCCAACTTGTATGGTTGCAACTTGCAAATGCCTTAGGATATAAAATAATCAACATTTACATTCATATTTTAATTTCAACCAAACTATAATTTGGAGTAAATCACAATAAGTAATTACATCATCAATGTTCTATCCAAGCCATCTTGGCCATAGTCAAGCCATATTCAAACAGTGTCAAATTGTAACCAAGCATAAAAAAACGGAGTCATCTCTTAAAAGTATCTAGACATATCATATCCCAAAGTTATACAGCACTAATAAGTATTTTTTATTCCCAGAAATAATTTGTAATAAAATACAGTATCAAAAGACAAATATATTACAGCTTATCTATCCTAATAAGATACACAGATAATCTACCAACTGAATGATTTCTTGATTAAATACTTCTTATTAATCAAATTACACATGCACATATGAACTAATGGTTTTATAAACTATGGTGCTGGATGTACATAAAGAAAAAGCAGTTAAAATAGAGAAATGAAGGCCGGTTAAAAACAAAAGATCAACGTAGGCTACTTAGAATCATTCCTCCATTTTCATGCCCACAAATATAAACCTCAAAGCCAAGATAGGAATTAAGAAAAACACTACTAGCAAAATTAACATAAGAGGATGTATTGTATCTGAAACAGTATCCAACAGGCATAGCTAACTCGTACATAAACAAACAATAAGGACTTTTGCACTTCAATGTCAAACAAATTTTCTACTCAAGAGTAAGAGAGAGAGAGAATGTTACCAAGTATACAACAGGCTTGGCAGTAAGTAACTGAAAAGAATTTAAAATCTCAATATCAGCAGCCTTCCAATCCCCTAGACGTATATCTTTTCCTTCCTCAAGCAATGCTTTCACCTGAAGACATGAAATTGCCACCATAATTTTCACCCAATATGTATCCACACATTTTTTGTGTGTGTAAAATTGAACATATGAGAAGAAGGAAAAAATGTGAGTGACAATTAAGTGATAGTATCAACATTACATGAGATTGCAAGGCATAAGATAAATGCAACTACAATCACAATAAAAAAATTGTGCTTTGACATGAGCTAAGATAAGCTACCTCCATTTATGATCAACTTTAATTTGAGTCATTTGATTACTTACATTCTCATTCATACAGTACCATGAGAAATGCATATAAACTTAGGATATTAAGGGATCTTTAATTCCAGTCATGAACAACAAATGAAATGTGAAATGAACAGGAAGCAACCAGAACTCCAAATAGAAATCAAGAAAATCATCAGACACCCAACCAAATCATATAGTTGGATGTTATGATGAACTATATTTTGACTAGTTCAATGAAACCATCTGATGAAAGTCTTTTGATCAATAACAATTGCAGAAGTGAAGATACATTTTCTCTTTATCAGAAACAAACAACATTTTATACTGCAAATGCAACCACGTTAACAGCAAAAATAAATGCCAAAACAAGTCCATAGTCCATAACCCTCTGTATAAATTTGCTTAAAGGTTTCACTACCTTTTAATGCGGTAATATATTATGGAACCCAAAGAGAACCATGTCACAGAAAGCATTATAATACCACAAGAAGAAAAAAAAAACGAGATACAAGCAAGAAAATTGTGCCAGTTTATTTTAGTAAATACAGCAGGTATGCAGCAAACTGCAAATTATATCGATATATGAAACAAGATGCATATTTCATCATAGGGAGAATAAAATGAATCATATAATATAATGCTTAGAAGATAAAGTCAAACCCTTTGACAACATTCAAGCTCTATTTTTAACTGCTTGTCATTGCTTCTCTTCATGCTTTTCTCAATATCTTCTATCTTTCTTTCCATGAATTCAACATCCTAGAATGTTATGCAAAGGGAGGAAGGCTTAGCAGTTATGTTACAGTATACAAACAGATCTATCAGATAAGTATAAGCTTTTTATTTACATAAAAGAATAAATTCATTAAGATGAAAAAAAGAAATTACAATAAAATGGAGGATGAGAGATCTCCTTAATGCTAAAAAAGATCAAACTAAGAAGAAAACTGATAAAATGGAGCAAAGCAACCCAATTGCTCCACATATCTGTTAGGAAAAACCCCTTAAAAAAGGGCACATACTCTGCAAACTATCAATAAAATTCATGTTTCATCAAACAATAATAAAACAATTATTGGTTCAAAAAGCACTTTTTTATGACAAATAAAGTAGCTAATCATGCATACCTTCAGCCGTAATTCTTCAGTAATGACCTCTAAATCCCTAACTGGGTCAACAGTATCATCAACGTGAATAATGTCCGGATCCTCAAATGCACCTAACAAGTAGCAAGGCTCTGGGTTAATAACTCCCAAATTGACATCACAATGTCATGAATTTACAATGCAGCATGAACAAAGTGTGCAAAGAAGATTTGGCATCATCTTACGTAGAACATGGAAAATTCCATCTACAGCTCGGATGTGGGATAAAAAACTATTCCCCAATCCTTGCCCCTGATGAGCACCTCTGACCAATCCAGCTATGTCATGGATTTCTAAGAAAGCTGAGATCTGGGTTACAACAAACACGTCACAACATGGGAAAAATAGACTAATCCATCAATAACAAACAACTAACAGAATAAGTCAAGTGCAACAAATAGAATTAAAAGTTGGTTACAGCTTGTGTGTAAGCTGACAGATTAACAAAAGTGGACTTCAATTATCAAGACAATCACAGATTCACCAATAATGATATGAGCTCCATTACATACCTCACTTTTTGGCTTGTATAATTGGCAAAGCCACTCAAACCGTTCATCGGGAACATTGACCCGCGCCTCATTAGGCTCAATGGTGCAAAAGGGGAAGTTCTCAGCAGGTATTGCCAACTTGGTGAGAGTATTAAAGAGAGTAGATTTTCCAACATTTGGCAAGCCAACCTGAACAAGGAAGGAACAATAACTAAATCTTGTGATACAATGTTTTCAATTCACCAACTCAATCAACCATTTAAACAAAGAGGCAGCAACTCAATGATTACAGTTCAGTTCCAGAGCATAACAATTTTTATCTGACACTATCATACAAAAATCGGCAAGTTCAATCAAGAATGAATAAGAGGCTGAAAAAGGGAGGACCCATTTTTGTAACTGAGAATAGTGTAAAAATCGAAGATTTGTGGATTTGGAGAGATAAAAATAAAAAATAAAAATAAGAAGCATACAATGCCAATTTTGAGGTGAGAAGAGAATCGACCGAGGATGGGTCGCTCAGCTGGAGCTTCCTTGGATTTGGCAGCTTTAGGAGGCATTTTTTTGCGGCGAAGGGTTTCGATTCCAATGAACAACGACGATTGAGAGGGAGAGAGAGAGGGACTTAGAATCTCAAGCTCGTGGCTTATGTAGGGTTTTGTATGAAGGGAAAGCTAGACAAGATGCTCACTATTCTTCTTTTTTACTTTTCTTTTTGAGTTTGTTCAGATTTTTTTTTTCTTAAATAATCTTTTTACCCTCAAAAAAGTATTTTTAATTTAAATCCTTTAAATTTTTATAATCTGATAATTATTTAAATTTTTTTCTTTTATAACTTTCATGTCACACACATAATAAACATGTTTATGTTATTGTTTAATATTATTATTTAAAAATTGAAATTAAAATAAAAAAAATAAAAATCAAAATACAAATTTATTTTACAAAGTCTAAATATTACTTTTTTTCTTAAGATGAGATAATGTTACCGATTAAGTTGGAATAAATCATATTTTTATGTAAAATTGTTAATTGATAAAAAAATTATTGTATGATTTTTAACGATATTATTTTGTTACTGAAGAGGGCCAAGGCCCAACGAAAACAAACTCAACTCAATTGAATTCTATTCAAGGGGAGCCCAATAGCATCCTTCAATAGAAGGTGTTAAGGTGATTTGCATTCCGAAGTTGTTCTTCTCGGCATCATTGACCAGCCACTACAGTGTTCAATTTAAAATTATGATTTATTCCTTGGTTGGGTAATTTAAAATTATTATTTAATAACATTTTATTTTTAATATAATGAGTTAATTATTTATTAAATTGTGTGTAAAAATATTCCGTTCATATACATGCATTTCTTTTCATTTTAATATATATCAAGGGTGCTTATATTTTTACGTTGTTTACTTTTATGAGTTAATTATTTATTAAATTGTGAATAAAAATATTTCATACATATATATGCAATGCTTAATTTTAATATATATCAAGGGTACTTATATTTTTAAGTCATTTACTTTCATTAAATATAAACCACAATATTTTATAAATAACATCATTGCATTCTGTTACAAAAAGTCCATACATTGACATTGATCTCCTGTATTCATTTTTCATTAAAAAAAGAAAACAAAGAATTTGTATAAGTTTGAATAACGAGTGTAGAATTTATTATAGCTTTCGAAGTTTGAAATACATGTCAAATGCATATTCAAATAATGTATGTTGATAAAGGATATTACTTAAATAATTAGTTTGGTTACAATCATGTAATTACTTTCTATACAATTTCGTCGTTAATAAAATACTAAATGAAATAAACCATCAACGTTAAATGAAATAAAATGAATTATGCAAATAAACAATCACCATAAACCAAATGAGAAAATAAGCAAATGATATTAATCATAATTTCTTCCCTTTCAAACAACATAAACAAATAAAATCATTTTACAATATTTTTTTACTGGGCTTTATAATATGAATTGATTAATGATATGTTCAATTAAAAAAATATAATTTAATTAATTTAATACATAAATCTTAGAAATATATTTGTGCTATAAAAAATAATCAAATAATACTTGTGCTAATGAAATAAATAAATATTGACTTACATTAAATGAAATAAAATAAATCATACAAATAAGCAATTTATATTAATTAAGTAAGAAAATAAGTTATCAACATTGAGCAAATAAATAACTTGCTTAATTATTCATCTTTTGTGGGATTCCTTTAAGATTTTGTCTTTTCTATAAATATAGTGGACAATGTAAGCTTTAATAACGAATCTTCAAATAATAATGACAACAATAACAGAAAATAACTTGATTATAATATTCTTAAAGTCTCCTTCAAAGATAAAGTGTTTAATAACAAAGAGAAACCTCTTACAAGACAATGGGTTGACATGTTGAAACAAAACTTAACAAAAAAATATCATACCTAAAGTAGTTGTACCATAAGACATAATTAAGTTCACCACCTATTTTATGTGTTATGTGATAATTTTGATTGCAATTACTTGGTCGATTAACATTTTTGGATCAAACAATACGATGAAGTTGTTTATTTCAGATTGATTAGTCTTGATTGATACAAAAATACTAACCAACCAAGTAAATACAATCAAAATTATCACATAACACATTAATAAGGGATAAACTTAATTATGTTTTATAATACGACTACTTTGGGTTTCTTCACAACATCAGTTTTTATATCAAAACTAAATCTGTATGTATGTCTTATTATATAGTATTTTCTTTTGTTTTAAGATACATCAACTTTTATTAGTATATACGTCTCATCTTATTTCAATTTAGATTGGAAGATATAAATAAGTTGTTTGAGAATTATCACACCAATTTTATCTTCTTGCATAACCAAACAATTATTTACTAATATTTCATTATAAAATGAAAAATAAAAGTACAACATGATTCAAAATACACACCTCCTTGTCTATTTGGACTAAATATGAAAAAAAATGTATTATTTTCATTGACAAGATCCAAATGAAACATATATGAACAACTTGACCTATACATACGTTCTTATGTCTGCAAGTTATTTATAACACGAAGTCATATTTTATGGCCATTTGTTAAAACCAAATGAAGAAATAATGCATATTTAATGGTGATTTTTGAATAAGTGAATGGGTGTTTTATGCTAATATAAAATCTTTTTAAATAACATTTACATTACTTGCAAATAATGGTAAAAAAAAATACAATAAATAAAATTTGATAAATCATGGTTCAATCACAAAAATAGAATACTCCAAATTTAAAAATTATTGTGTTCAAATTTCATCAAATGTCAATTCAAATTTGATTATTTGATGGCTTATTTGCTCATTTTATTAATATTTATTGTTTATTTACACAAATTATTTCATTTATACATTCAATATTTGTATATTTCATTAACACAAGTATTATTTGGTTATTATGTATAGCATAAATATCTACTAAGATCTATGTATTCAATCAATTAGATTTATATTTTATTTTTAATTACTTATATTGTTAATCAATTCATATTATAAAGTTGAGAACAAATTATTATATTTCATTTTTATTTGTTCGTGCATATTGAATGGAAAGAAATTTTAATCAACGTGGATTGCTTATTTTATTATTTGATTAATATTATTGCTTATTTGCATTATTTAACTTATTTCATGCTAATAAATATTTGTATATTTCATTAAGGGTAAATTATGTTTTTGTCATTTCATTTCATTTTTAATTTAATTTTTAGTATCTTTTAATTTTTTTTCTAATCTCTCATTAATTGTTATGTTTTAATCATTGATATTAATTTTAACTATTAAATTATGACACAACGAGCAAAACTTGTACTAAAAAAATTTATGTTTTAAGGTTATTTTGTTTATTTTTTTTGAAGATTTTTTTAATAAAATAAGTATAATGTCCAAATTTTTTTAAGAAAAACATTTTAAGTACTTCTTAAAAATATAATTATTTTAAAAATATTTTTTTTATAAAAATTTACTTTAATTTAAATAAACTTATACTTAAGTTTTAGGTAGTTTTTAACTATATCTAATTTTCTGTCAAACTAAAATTATTAAAAATATTAAAAAAATCAAAATATCCAATACTAAATTTTCTAAAACTACTATAAATATTTAGATGGTAAAAAGAATTAAAGTTGTCAAAAAATCAATAGAAACATAAATAATTTTTTTTAAAATATAATTTATGTTTGTTACATTTAGATGTGGGTAAATGGGTAGTCCGTTCAGGCCCGCACCCGTTTAGACTCACATTCATCTAAGTTCGATCATTTAGTCCGCAATTTAAACGAACTTCATTTTTAATTATCCGTACTCGTCCTGCTTAGTCCGCAAGTAAATAGACTAGCCCACGACTCACATTATTTTTTTAAAAAAATATTAAAATTTAAATTAAATATGAAATATTTTTCTAATCAGAATAAATTTTTATTTGTCTTACTACACTCATAACATATTTAAATAAAAATGTGAACAATATAACCAAATATATAAATTGATAATCAATATTTTATTTCTTTTTTTTCCTTAACATTTTTTATTTTTTTACTTTTCATTAAAAAGTTCACGAGTAAGTTTGTTTAATCTGTGGATTAAATAGGATAGATAAAATAGTTTGCATTTTAAACGGACTTCAATTTTTAAAAATTCATACTTGCACAATGAGCTACATTGTCTGATTTGCAAGTTTTTACTCATTTATCTAGTTCTACTTAATAGTTTAATTTAACATTGAGAATTAAAAATGAAACAAAATAATGTATGGTGGATTAAAAATTACAAAATAAAATTATGAGAAACTAAAAATAAAAATCAAGATAAAATATAAAATATAAAATATATTTTACCTTTTCATTAAAAGATATAAATTTTGTTTATTGCCTATAATGTAGATAGTTTTTAATATTTATGTATCTAATTAATTATATTATATATTTTTGTTTTAATTGCTTATACTTTTAGTCAAATTGTACAACAAAGGTGATAAGAAAATATTACAGTCTATTTTAATTTGTTTATGCTGGTTGAATTAGAAGAGTTTGTGGTTAATATTGATTGCTTATTTTATCACATGATTAATGTTGATTTTTTATTTTATTTATTATACTATTAATAATAAAATTATGTAAAAAACTATGGTTTATAACTTGACCAGTTATTTATTTATAAAGTATCATGTATCAGCATGTAGTATTTGAATTTTTATATATTCAAATCTTGAAAACTAATGGGGATTTGATACTTATTCGAATATGTAATTAGATTTACTAATGTATTTATAATTTTTTAAATAAATAATTATTTTTAATAAACTTTTGTTAAATAGTAAAAACTTGCTAAAAATTAAAATTATAAAGAGTTGTTCAATAAGTCATATAAATTTAACAAAGGTTATTTTTTTTATAATTTTGTTTAATAAACCTTTGTAATGTAACAACAGTCAATACTCATCATTAGCGAGTAGCAACTTATTTCAAAATATTTAAAAGAATAAAAATTTAAATCAGGAGGCCAATAAATAATAAAAATTATTTAATATATGAATTTAAATATTATCAATCACTTTAATACTTCAGATTATTTTATTCGTTAACTCAAGTCAAATTTATACAAATTTGTTTTATGAAAAATAAAAAGAATACGTCAATTTACTCTAAAAATCACTCTCACAAAATATTAAAAAAATCAATTTTAATGTGTAGGTGTTTTATAATAGAATATAACATTATTAAATATAATTTTCTAATTTATCTTCATCGAAAGTAAGTGATGTAAAAATATTTTTTTTTGTAAACATTTTTTATATGTATTAAAATTATATATTATATAATTTGTACTTATATCAATTTATATATATATAGTTTATAAATAATTAACTGGTCATACTAAAAATTTAAAATGTTATTAAATATTGATTTTAATTTACAATGAGAAGATAACTAGTTATTTTTCTATTCTTTTAATGTGTATCTTCCATTAAAAGATATATGAAAAATATATTAAAGTAGCAACCTAAAAGTACAAAAATTAAAAAGGTCAAATACTAAACTAATGCAGACAAAAATTTCCGCATGTTGATTTCACAAAATAAAATACGCAGTATACAACATTGACCAGTGATAACATTCTAACTAGCTTTCAAGAAGCAAGATCCAGGAATACAATCGTAATTTCATACTCAATACAAACCAGAGCATATCACATATTTTGGTACCAGCTTTAGACAAAATGTTGATAATAACTTGCCCATTGCACTACCATGTATACAAAAATCAGATGAAAAATAGTAACAATAAACTTGAATAGTTGAATTTAATAAAACAAATAGAAAGAATATGAAAAGCATATATTAGCTGTAAGGTCATTCATTCATAACTTGCCCATTGCACTACCATGTTTAATTGCATACTCAATGGTTCTCCAATGTTGCTGCTGACTAGCATTCAGAAATCACTGAACTCTAATTGCAGCATTCATTTCTCTGACTCCTTTTGTAATGTGGACTCAATCAGATTCAGCTGTGTGTTTGTGATCAAAAGCAACTTCTTCATCTTGACTTGAAGGCTTATGCACCATTTCTACTCCTCCATCTCTTGGACCTCTCAAAGTATGAGTACTATCAGAGAAGGAAGTTTCGGTGGTGTCCACGTTGAGCCAAGCTTCATGAAGTTGCAAGACATACTCCAAGTGCCACAACACCTCCCCCATGGTGGGGCGGCTCTTACCATCATCAGCAAGACATTTTTCTGCTATCTCTCCAAATTTGGTCAATGATTCTGGACAATAGTTTCCTCTAAGATGAGGGTCAATGATTGTCTCAAGTGATCTTTGCCTTTGCCATTTCATTGCCCATTCTGCAAGGTTGATCTGATCTTTAGGCAAGGTGGGGTTTATGACAGCTCTCGCACAAACAACTTCAAACAACACAACTCCAAAAGAGTAAACATCTGATTTCTCAGTCAATTGCTGCCTCCTGAAGTACTCAGGGTCTAAATAGCCAAAGCTTCCTTTCACAGCTGTGCTAACATGGGTGTGTTCAAAGGCTGGACCATCTTTTGACAACCCAAAATCAGCCATTTTGGCTACAAAGTTCTCATCTAGCAGTATATTGGTTGTCTTGACATCCCTGTGGATGATTCCACGATCAGCGCCTGTGTGAAGGTAGTGAAGCCCCCTTGCAGCACCAATGCACACTTCTAGGCGCTGTTTCCAAGATAATGGAGGAAGATCACTCCCAAATAGGTGGCTTCTAAGAGTTCCATTTGCCATGTACTCATAAACTAAGATCATTTCATTCTTCTCTTCACAGAAACCAATCAAGGACACCAGATGCCTGTGTCTGAGTTTGGAGAGCATCTCAATTTCTGTCTCAAATTCAGCCAGACCTTGCTCAGACTGGGGATTGGCACGCTTAATTGCTGCAGGAACACCATCTTCAACCTCCCCCTTATACACCTTACCAAAGCCTCCAACCCCAATTATCAAACTCTCATCAAAGTTGTTTGTTGCAACATTGATTTCTGCCAATGTAAACCTCTTGCCAACTCTGGTTGAGCCCATAGATCCATATGGCTTTTGAGTTCCTGCTGATCCCTTGGCACCCACAGAGCTGTTCAAAGCAGCCCCGCCATAGAGGAACAATGGTCTCCAACCCTGAGGATTGTTTTTGGTATCACTTGATTCCTTCCTCCTGCTTTTACAGAAACAGAAAACAAGAGCAACTATAAGTGCAACAATAGCTATAGAAGCTACACCTGCTCCAACTCCCACCCAAACAGCTCTTGCTTTTGATTTGCTTCCTGAATTGCCACCTAAATCAAACCTCTCCACATAGGCAAGATTCCCATTTCGACTCAGCTTGAAAACCTCCATACCATTCAAGAGAGCATCAGTTCCTGCAGCGCCAGCAGCTGTGTCAGGACCAAGTTGAACCCAAACCGTGTCAATCCTGGACGACACAGGATCAGAATAGTCCTGGTGATATGCTTTATTCATCCCACCAGCACGCACAAAAACATCAACATTATCTGCAGCTGTCCTATTGTTTATGTAGATCCTAAATATCCTCTCATTTGCCTTGTCATAAACCAGCTCACAGAAATGCAAACGGATGAGATAATCAAAGTCAGGATCTACTTCAAATTTCCATGACATGTTGAACCTTTTGTCCAGGACTTCAGTGTTAGACATTGCCCTCGCAGTTTCATACACATGGAGAGGAGCCACTGAAGTGTCATTCATGGAAGCATATGTAATGTTAGAACTGTTCTTAATTCCAGACCCAGCATTTTCTGTAATCATATAGCCAGAATCCACTTCCCAAGTTCTCCAAAGATTGTGATCTTGATTGGATTGAATCTCAGGACCACCAACATTCAACCTATACATAGTCTCCATCCCTCGTCCTGGCAAATTCAAGTTGCCACCAGTTCCACCAACTCTACTAACTGAGCCAGCAAAAAGCTCTCCCACAACTGGGACAATCTCAATGGCATTGATGAAGCCAAAGGAGCTTCTGGTTGGAACAAACTCAATCAAAAGCATATCCCCATTCACAGCCAAAATATATTCTTTGACCAAGAAGAATGAACTAGCATTCCTTCCAGAATTCAGCAAGTTCATATTCTTGTGGGATATCTTACCTGGAACATCAAACTCAGACAACAGTTTCAGACCATTGACCACAACACCAAATGAGGACTCATTCACATTGTAGTCCTCAGTCTCAAAGGGGAAGAAATGGAACCTGACAAAGTAGTTTCCCTGAACATCCTTGATTGTGTAATTCAAAGGAACAGTGAAAATTCTGGCTGTTTTATAGAGAGGATCATAGATTGAACTGCCACTTGACGTAGAAGTTGAAGCAACAACACTAGGGGAGCTTAGGGTGATATTGTTATCAGTGGCCATGTCCCCCACCCATCTCCTACCATCCACATTCGCAGAAGAATCTGAACCACAATTTAAGAGAATAGACTTCGGTTGAGCATTTACAGTGCTCACTGTCACAGACACCATCACCAAAATCAGCACAACAAAGAGTCCCTCCCCAAGGACACTCCCCATTATAACAGTTCCCACAACAAGCCCTTTGAATTATTTTATAACAAAAGAAGCAAAATTTGTCAGGGGAAAGCTAAGAAAACAAACCAGACACAGAGGAAAAAAAAAATATAGACGCAGAAAGCCAACACTGCCCAATCACAGAAAAACCTCGTATTTTCCAAGATCTTGAACAAGGAAACAAGAAAGTTGAAGCCTTTATAGCAAGCTAGGCAAAACAATCTTCTGAGGCATATGAATGTCCATTTTCCACACCGTGGGAGACACTACAATACTAAAAGTTGAAAAGGAAAACCCACCTCCAGCTTTTGCTGAACACAATCAATCTCCAACAAACACAAACAGCAACTCACAGATCTGAACTTGAAGGGCCAGGGACCAAAGCAAGGAGTGCAATGCACTATGAATGACAAAAAAGACAACAACTTAGCTAAGTTGTGATAAGGAATCCAGAGAAAAAAACTAGAAAATCAGAGATGTCACCCAAAATGGGCTCTTTCCTGAATAAACAAACAAGGAAATCAGAACATGGGTGTGGTTGGAAACAGATTAGAAAAGTTGCATTTCACCTGTGCTTGGTTTTGTATCTTTTGCAATAAGCCAAGATTCTAACACTATTTAATTGGTACTTTATTTTTATTTCTTCTTCTAACTGATGTGCCATAATGGTATCAGTAGCAAAATTTCCCTTCGTTTGATTTGACGTCTAAAAAAGTTTGGGTTAAAGTTTTCTGTACGATCCAATTTACATTAGTTTATCATCAAATATTTATTATTACGCCTATAAAAAAATTATTATTACGATTATATAAATTATATGAACATATGTTAATTTATTTATTTAGACTCAGTTAATTAAAAAATATTTTTGTATAGTTTTAAAGATATTTATTGTATAAAATTTAATAAACTGATTAATATAACAGTTTGTAATTAAATAGTAGTATAATTACACTATTAGTGTATATATTATTTATTTATTTATTTATATATAAACATTTAGATTAATTGAATTGAATATAAAAAAAAACAAAATCAAAGTAGGCTTCAAGATTAAAAAAATTATTTAGAGAAGTATTTACCCATTATCGATGACCCAACTCTTCCCAGCAGAATTCGAATTCAAATTCTAATGTAATACAAATTTGATTGTTATCAAGTGTACCAACCATATTATATATTATTTTCTTCATTTGAAAAGTTATATTAAATGAAAAATGTGAAAAAGATATATATATGTGTGTGTGTTTTGAAAAGGGGTAAGTATTTGATTACAAATAATGTGGAGGAAAGAGCGTGAGGGAGTAATGGATGATGGGTGGTTCCATAATCCATTATTTGTGATGTGAGGTGGATCACATGGCATTGTCCGGCACATGATGAGTTGTGCAATTGTACTATTGCCATTCCAAAACTGACCTTCCTTTTTCAATATCAATCTCTGTAAAACATGTACTACATTGCACTGTCTTATGTTATTCCGTACTCACAGTACCCCCTTAAGGTCTTTTTTTTTTTTTGGCTTCCACAATGCCCATCACTTCAACACTTCCACCGCTATACGTTACATATATTATATTCCCTATACTTAAATTATTGCAAACAATTACATTTTCCTTTTTTACTTACATCGATTATATCCTTAGTATCCAGATACACTGGCTCTACGATCAGTTCTTTGTTTTCATTTTTCTCAATTAAAACTAGTGCATTTTCATGCGTCAGGCTTATTTTTATATATATTTTTTAAATAATTTATATGTCATTCTTTGTTTAAAAACAAATAAACTTAATTATATGTTTAGTTTCGAATATTTTGAGTGATTATGATTTTAATTTTTTTAATTTTTTTTAATTCATTGAATTTAAAAAATCATAATTTTAATTCTTCAATTTTATTGTTTAAGATTAAAAATAATTTTTAAAAAATATTTTTAATCTCTCAAATTTAATGTTTAGAGACTACAAATATTTGTTTTAAATTTGGGAAATCAAAATATTTTATAAATTCATCAAATGTAATTTTGATCTTTTATCTTTAAAAGAAAATTATTTTGGTCATTTAAGTTTTTAAATTGATTTAAAATGATCCTTATCATTATAATGTTAATGAAAAATATTAATTGGTCTTCTTAGTTTTAGGTGATTTTTGACGACTACTTCATTATTTTTTCTTTTTTTATTGTTTGTTCTCCGTTTACTCCTTGCAACTTGTATGTGCGTACTACCATTGTGATTATTGTTCATGGCATGATCATCTTCAACGATGTTGTGAGCGAGCAACACTTGAGTTAAAAGCAGTTATGACAAACAATGAAGGACATGATAATCTCTATCTTGACACATGAAAATCCAAAAGGACAACACAACATTGTCCTCATCCTTTTCCATTTTTTAACGGTCTAGTTTGCAAATTTGGCTACTATAGAGAATGAGTAAAGATCTCCATGGATGATTTAGACAATGTTAGAGGAAAAGCTTGTCAAAGATGTGGTGAATGAATGCAAAAAAAGGCAATAGTACAATGGTGGTGCGAAGATAGGATATCAAAAGAGCAATGGGAGAAAAAGCAACATAAGAAGAAAAAAAAGTAGAGTAGCAATTGAAAATCATCTCCGACGATAACAAGCAGTGGTCGAAAGTTAAGGTTTGGAAAAGATAAATGACCAAAAGTGATATTTGGCCTTATAAATTTGAGGGATCAAAAACAAATTCACCTCAAATTTTAAGGATTAAAAACATAACTAAACCATATAAATAATATAATATGTGTTTATATTTTATTTAGTGAGATAAAACTAAATATTAGAACTGCAAGCAAGAAAAACAAGTGTGTGTATATATATATTTATTTATTTATTTTCTTCTATCAAATATATTTTATTTTTCTATCCAAAACAACTAAGTATCTTACCCTACAGTATAAGGACTTAACATGATAAAAAAAATCAAAATTTAAAATAAAATATTTTAGATTATAATAAATTTACCAAATGTCATTGGTATGAGTGATAGTGAACTTAAATCTCTTGAGGAAAGTTTCAAATTTAAGTTTTGTGGATGAAAAAAATGTAGTTTTAGATTCTATTAAAATTAGTCAATCATGTTTCTAAAGAGTTAGAAAACATACTAAAAAGGAGTTGAATAGTGGTGTGATTTTATAAATTTTTTGCAATCTTTTCAAGAAGACATTCAAACAAGATGAAAAAGAGTTCGCAAGTATTAGACGTCTAAAATGTGATGAAAGAGTAACAAAAGAAACACTTATTTTTATATTGATTCATTTTAATTCTTTTAAGTTACGTCAAATTCTCCTTTAACCTTAAATGAATTCCATTAACCAAAAAATTAATTACAAGAAGTATTTAATCTATCACTCTTGACTAAAATACAAATATTCTTTAGGCTATTTCACTCAATCCAAGTATTTTTTGCTACTATACTACACAACTTAATCAACAAGCCACTTCTTACTTTCATAAGATCTTTTCAAATAAACAACTCACAAAGTGAAGATACAAAAATTTAATGTATATTACAACAACTTAGCAGAATTATGAATATAAACAAATGAAAACATAATAATCTCAATATGGGATGTATAAATAGAGATTAGACATATAAGAATTTAAGGTAAAATATTTCGTTTTCAATTAAAGATCTCTAATATTCTTCGTTTTCATGCATGTTAATATCTACAGGATCGAAGTGTCTGTTGCAACACATTGTTATTCTATTTTCTTCTCATTTTGAAGAACATTAAATGCATTTTTTTTTACATCTCTAATATCATAGATGTTAAGCTTTTGTTCGATGAGAGAAAATATCTTTAACTTTTATTTTTTTTAATTTTTTTTACTTTTTGAACTTGTGACAGTATCATTGTTATCCTGCATATTATTATTTTAGTCTTTTCTCTTTGACAGATTTTATAGTTTAATTATCCAAAAATTTGATTATCTCTATATAACATTTGTTTCCCATTAAATGTTTATTTAAATTTCAAATGTTATAACAAAAAAAGTGATAAAAACTTATATGAATTATAATGACAATTATCTTAGACATACAAAAACATGTAAGAAAAAATGAGACATGATTAATGTGTAAATTAAAATCAGTATGATATTGTTTATTCGTCTAAAGACAACTTTGAACGTAGAAAGTTCATATGTATTTTGAAAATATGTCTTTGGACCTATTATTTTTTAAAAATTATTGAACATTGTTTATACTTTTGGATGTATGTTTGTCATTACAACTTAATGAATTATTAGTTAACTCAAATTATAATATTTTTTAATCATCAAAATGATAAATTTTTCAAAGACTTAACGTTAACACATGTCTTTGGTTCTAATAGTTTCTTGATAGAAATTAATAATAACCAAAGTCGATAAATATTTCACACTAATATTATAGTAACAAAATAATATTATAACAAAATTACATATTTTAAAAAACACACATAAAATATAAAATTATATTTTTTTTGCATTAATAAAATTATTTTATATTTTTTTTAGAATTTTTATATAAAATTTTGAAACTAATAAAATTTGTCATCTATGTGTCTGAACATTTAATCACTGTATTATCGATATCATGATTGTAAAAATAATAAAATTATTATTATAAATAACACGAATTTAAAAAAAAAAAATTGTTTAAAGTTCCAAATAATGGTTTATTACAAAATCAGAATTCAACCACATTGAGTTCGTTTGCAAAATTTTGTACACAATATGATATCCAGTTAACTCTAGGTCCATTGATTTGTTCTTAGTGATAGTAAACATGCTTAGAAAAAATCCATTCAAACTGGGAGAAAAAAAAAAAATTGGTGACTTCGTTGAAGTTTTTAGATTTTTTTTTCAGAATCCCATATGATAATTTACACATATTTTCTTGTATACAATTGAAGAAAAATTTCAAAGAGATTATCCAACTAATCCTAAAAAAAAATTAGACTTATTCACCATATACGTTTGTTGAAAAAGAACCACTTGCAAAATTAAAATCTTACTCTTCAATGTTCTAGGGAACCAATGCATAATAATAATAAAAACAACTCATGAAATTAATTTCAATTTCAATATAGATGAAATAGATCGTTGAGAAAAAAATTATAAAATAGAAAAATAATAATTACTATAAACTATACATTTGGATCAATCCCAAAATATGGTTTATAGATTTTTTAATTACAATAATTTTTTTTATATTTAATTAAAATAATAAGTATAAAAATAAAAGTATTAACATTTTTAACAGGAAATATGATAAAAAGAATTAGTTCGTAAGAATGAATAAATATTCAACATACACGTTAAAAATTGTTAGAGAGCATGTTTTGTTAAGTTTTTTTAAATTTTTTTCTTGACACCCATATGATAATTTACAAATTTTTTTTTATGTTTAATTGAATAAAAATGAGATTATCCAACTAATACTCAAAAAATTAAACATAACCCTTCGCAATATATGTTTGTTGAAACAGAACTGCTCGCAAAATTAAAATATCGTTTTTCAATGTTTCAAGTGATCACTGCACAATACAACAAAATCCTGAAATTTAATTCAATTCTAATATAAATGTAATAGACTATTGAGAATAAAGTTATAGAATAAAAAAATAATGATAACAAACACTATCTACATCAATTCCAAAATATGTCTTATAAATTTTTTATTACAATAATAATTTTTATACTTAATTAAAATAAAAGCACTAACATTTTTAACTGAAAAAAATATATTTATATATATAAAAAATATAATTATATTTTTATAAGAATATTGATTTTTTATTAATATTTTTGGCATATTAAATATTTTTGGTATTAAAAATTATTATAATATAAATATATTATAGTAACTAAAATTCATTCTTTTTTATAATAAAAGTAAAACTAATGTAATATAATCTTAATACTATTTCGTGAAATATTATTATATTTCATATTAATAATTAAACAAAATTACAATACTCTTAATAATATATATATATATATATATAAATAATAACCATCTTTGTAGAAAAAAAATTGTATTAATTTAAACAAAATATTCATATTAATAATTTTCTTATTAGTAACTTCTAAAAAAAATAATTTAACATTATTGAATTCGTTTAAATAAATTATTTTTATTTTAAAAAAATATTATTGTAATTAAGTATTTAAAGCAATTTTTTTTATTAATTAAGTAATATATTACATGCATATAGTAATAGTAATATGAAAAAGAAAAAAGGAAAAAGAAAAAAATAAAAAATGAAAAGCAAGAGAGAGAAAAATGAAAAGGAAAAAGATTCTCCAAATATTGACATGTATAAAAATAAGGATAAAAAAGTAATATTGGTAGTAGTTACTTTTCCTGTATAGAAATATACTATTTTTCATTTAATACTAAAATCAACTTTATTTCTTTTGACAAATCTTTATTAAGAATAAAATCTTAATTAATAATTTAAGAGAATAAACTAATTGGCAATTTTGTTAGTTGATTTCTCTTATTACATGAACAAGACTCTGTGAGGAGGTGGTTTTCTTCAGTTATTTATATCGATATTTGTAATAAAAAAATGTTCAAATAATATGATGAAATGTTCCCTTCTCCTAAAATAGCATAATTGTAATTATTTAGTGACGAATGATATATATATATTTTATTGAAGATTAGTTTTCTGATTTCCCATGGAATATGGGTTATGTGTTTATTATCTAAAATAGAATTATTTTCTAGAATTGTTGTGGCCTGACCGGGGAGGCTCAATTATTTAAATTATGAGTGCAATTAATCTTGTATAGCTAAATGTGCACATCATTTTTTCATACATAATATAGTCTTTCATTTGGAGTTAGATGCACATGAATTTTTCATTACATGATTTTTTTTTCTGTACAAAAAAAATAAAATCCACGTAAACAAATACCAAATCGCTTGATTAGAAAATGATATATAATGTCACGTCAACAGTGCTTACTAAAAACTTAAGAATAAACTATGAATTTAGTCTTAAAAGTTAAAATATACCCATTTTCCTAAATAATTCTTAAAATAATAAAATTATTTTAACAATTCTTAAAATATTAAATATTTATCAATTTAGTCTTTTTTTTTCAACTATCAATTTAGTCTCCGAGTTAATATAATTTACTAACATTGAGAGATTAAATTATAAAAAATTCAATACTTAAGAGACTATGTAACATGATTTCCAATACTTAAAAAGCCCCTTATATAGTTTCATTAATTAATTTAAAGACTATTTATAAAAAAGGATGATACTTCAAAGACCAAAATGATTGTTTATTAAAAATTTGATAATATTAACTTTTATGAGTTTAATACAAAATTTTAAAATTATAAAGACTTAATTAAAATTTTGATGAAACTATATAACTTCAAAATAAAATCTTTTTTTAAGGAAATATGGAATGTTTTTCAAAGAAATATCAATTGAACCAGTGGCATGAAATTATTATTATTTTTTTTTTTTAGGGTGGGAAGTTGATATCCATGTACACGCTTCCAATTACACTTCAATTTTGACATTATGCAAAGTTGAATCGTATGGTCAAAAGGCAACAATTTGAGAATGAAAGGTTTAACTGATTTAAGGAATGACAATAGGTTAGTTAGCCCATCAATCAAAAATAAAGATATTGATTGATGACGAAAGATCTCTCTCAATCAATAATAAAACTTGTTAGTGACGTTATTTTTATACTAACGTCTCTCTCAATCAATAATAATAAGAGATTAGTCTCTTTCCATTTCAAAGCAATTGATTTGATTTATTAATAAAATATTATACGAGATGTATACATACATTATATAAGATATATAAAGTTTTAGGTTGAATCATTGGACACAATAAAGATAAGGCAAGCATGTATTTTATTATTATAATATTTAAGTTATATTGGCTTAAAACTAATTAAATATTTAAAAGATGTAATCAAAATATAAAGTCTGATCATTTAATAGATGTGCGTATCATAATTTTGTACGACAAATATTTTGAAAATCTATTAGTCTGTAATTGTTCTATGTAACACATTATTATTAATAATCCTCTCTTGTTAAAAGCCAATACAACAAGACCTTGATTGAATTTTGTATATTCTCCCTTTCTGATAAATAGTTAAATCATTGGGTTCTAAAGACCTACTAAATTCTAAAAGAATTCCTACAAAACTACTTGTACATATCCTATATATTTTAAAAATTAAACTAGAAGTCAGATTGGAGATTTTCTAAAATCTCATCCTCAATACATTCTTGACTAAAATTTTACCCTCCACAATCCTCTGTTAAGAACAAGTAATTATAAACAGATGAAACCATCTTATACCAAACCACAGTAAATTATTTTGCAAACAGCTTTTTTACTTAAAAAGCAGTTGAAATTTCCAAAATTAATCTCAAAAAATGCTCAGTCAATTTTTCAATTAACCCTCCCCTTATGGTTTATCTCCCCTCAAGATTCATCAAGCTCGAACTTTTCTTCTGAATAAGTCGAACTTAAGTCAATAAGAGAAGCTTAAGTTCTAATTGAGCTAAGTAGGTCTCAATTTGATTCATTTCCTGCACTGGCTGTTCCTTCAAAACATTTGTTATGAATTAGATAAACATACTAATAAGTAGTTAGAAATTTAAAAGCTCAAAGAATCTTGGATCTCTTAATAGAGTTTAAAATCTATGCACAAACAGTATAAAAAGATTTTTCCACTGTCAATCACAAATCATGTCAGAAATCACTTTTAAGTTAGCAATTGTAAAAGTTAACAAAATCATCACACTACAATTTATGATTGTTTCAGTATAAAAATCCTTTAGACTGTCAGCAAATGCACTATCTTCTCATCTCAACAATGAGCATAAATTTGCCAAATTTTTCATTCTACGAATCACTCTAGCAAGATATTAAGAAATCATCCACACATCCTTGCATGGAACACAGATTTCATGTCTTAGTTTACCTGCACATTACTGGCGCACCAATCATTTTGCCTAGTAGTTAGATCCAGATGTCAGAGATCAGCTCATCTGTGAGTAGTATATGAACAGTGCACAATAAAGGTAACGATATGCAAAAGAATTCCATACACTTGTGCCTATAAAGCAAAACTATCAATAAGCCATCTCGAAACTCGTTACACAAAATAATATGTACAAATGTTATTAGCCCATGTAGAAAAACTAAGCATTACAAAGAGGGGAGGCAAATTTGTGTCCTAGTGTGATATAAATCATTCGTGTATGGCAAAATTGATCCGTTAGCAACTGCACAAGTTGTTGATTCTTTTCTGTAGCTGTTTTCCTCAAAATATGTTTAAGGAGAACAAAGTCCCAGCAGCTACGCATCAGCCAGCTGCTATATTATGTGAACAACTGTACAACCAGTTACCTGTATTCATCGGAAGATTTAAACAAGTGGATCAATTTGCACATAGCCCCTCAATGTAGTAATTCAACAGAGGAAAGCATGGACTAAATTAATTTATGCAATAGCATTGTCTCTGTTCTGCAGTTATAGACATGAGAAATGAACCCAAAAAAAATTGAAAAAGAAATCCAACTACCAGAACTCTAGCATCTCAGATATCTGTATAGATGAAGCTAATAGAAAGAATTGCAACTCTCCACATCCAATGTGGATGGTCAATGATCTTGTGGGGGTCTCGCAGATAATGATTTCCTTATCACTACTTCTGGGTTTTACCAATCCAGAGCATGGAAAGATACAGTTTGTGTCAACACGGTGTCTGTCAATTTACCTGGCCAGAGCATACAATTAAACAAGTTTTCTAGAATCTCCACTCAGTTCTCTTCTTACAAGCTCCAGAATCTCAATAATCTGCAAAATGAACGAATAATTATTGAATAACTTTTATATTGGGACTGATAGTGACCATGCAGTATGCACTACACACTATTCCATTCGTGAATATAATATCATCTCAATTAACCTTCTTCACGTAGAAAGGCTAATTATTTTTGGATGAACACAAACTGTAAAGAAAATCATATGTCCCTATGTTTCGTTGGAGCAACACAAATCTAACTGGACAGTGGACACTAAAAACTAAAAACTTCTGTATGGAGCTTCATCAATAGCTATCTAATCACACAATTCTTAGCTGAATGGTGGGGTTGAGTTAGTAGGTTAGCTGTGCACAGTTCTACTTGTATTAATACTAAATACTTGGTCCGTACATCTGTGGTGGTGATTGTACACTAACAGGTTGTCCAAAGCCTATTTCTCTTATATTTGATAGTTGATACACGGTTGCATTCAATTTAATGTACGTTAGAAACAAAAAAGCCTACATTCCAGGTCCAAACTACATAACTAGCAATGTGATTAAAACTGAATCAGATTAAGAGAAAATGATGTATTAATCAACTGCAAATACTGATAGAGTGATATCAGTAACCGTGGAATGGATTTACATTGGAAAATACAGAAATGACCTCAAAACAAAATACCAAATTTTTTATCCCAAAAATACATTTTAATTAATTATTTACTAAGATGATACAGGTTGAAGATTATTTACACAAATGATATGGTTTTACTGTTCATAGTGAAAAATCAGGTCCCCACCACCCCGATTTCCCACCTCTTATTTTTTTAACCCGATTTCTCAACATGAAATTTATTTATTTTTTAATTAGTTTTCTTACATGAAATTTATTTATTTTTTAATTAATTTTCTGGTTTGAAGTATTTTTTAAAAATTATTTATTTATTTGTTTTTCCTGTTAAATGTACAATTTCAGTGTACACAAATAATTTTTTTAACTAATACCTAATTAACAGAAAAATGTAATAATAATTTACTTTTTTAAATACTAAATACCAAAAAATTAATTAAAAATAAAATGAAATAAAATTCACGTTAGAAATTGGGTTTTGGGGACACAATTTCTGAATGTTGAAAAAAAAAATGTAGGTGAGAAATCGGGGTGGAAGGACTTTATTTCTCAACAGGAACAATAAACCATATCGTTTGTGTAAATAATCTTCAATCTGTATTATCTTGGCAAATAATTATTTAAAATGTATTTTTGGGGTAAAGTTCCAAAATACCAGGGTAATTGAGAGGCTCTGTACTCTCCCACTAATTTTTACCCACTCATTTGATGACTTCCTCTCCCCATAGTCTCTACTCCCCTTCCCTCATATACGACCACAAGACATAACAGAATTTCCTCCCAATCCACTGGTTGCCATTCTGGCAGTTGGTACTTGGTTACATTAGTCATGTCCATTTTGCTATATGCCAGTGCAATGCATTAAAGAGCTCAAGTCCTAACCCTCTTCATCTTCTCCACTCATATACCTTGATAGGTGATTTCCTAAAAGAGAAATGGATAGGAATTCCATACATCATATAATGAGATTTAGTTTTTCCTTTCTTAATATCCCTCAATTTTTACAAAAATAATGACTAATACCCATATTAATGCACACTGAAATTTTTCTCACAAATAAAATTTTCTTTTTTTCAGCAAAGCTCTATATCTATACACAGAAATTAGATTTTTTTTTTCTCACTGGGGTATTTATGATTTATGTCATTTAAATGAAATTTGATTCATTCCACATTTACTCTTTGTATTGAATTCCATTCCTATATCTACCAAACCATGAATGAGAATGCCTATTCTATTCCAGCTCATTCTACTCCACAATCATGCTGTGGAAATGCCATTTGAGAACAAAATGTGAACATGGCAAAGTATCCCCGGCCCAAAATAAGTGAAATCTCCAGATCCTGCTATCAATTGCTCGGAGGAACAATGGTACCATTTCCAACATGGTTCACCACCACCAGTGTCTCTCCTGGTGAGCCCTAACTTAATTTTACCTTTTTCCCTTCACACTGCAATTACTTTAATTTCTAAGCTGAATTGAGGCCCTCCTTAAATGTTTTTTTTGTCTGTTTTGTGTGACAAAAAAAAATGATAACAAAATGGTTATCTGTCGTTATCGAATGCTATTAGGTGAAGCTAATAGTACAATATTATGTGTGTGAAGTCAATGAACATGAGTTTCTGTGATGGTTATCAGAATTGGAGACCTACTCAACCTCAAAAACTAGCTCTATGAGGAAGGATTGCTCAAGTCTTCTAAGAAGTATTTTGGTCATATTCCTAGCCAATGTGGGACTTCTCAACACAACCCCCCATGCTCAAGACAGGATATCTAGAGTATACTTAATTCCAAAAGCTAATTTAAGATGAGGATTGACCAAGTCTTATAAGTATTATTATGGCTATATATCTAACAAATGCAGAACATCTTAAAAATGGTAAATATGACATGAAAAAGTTATATTATGCCCATGAACTAATAGCTACATTTTCAAAACTCAAAACCTAAAGACAAACTTTTAAGATTTTCCATCAACAGAGTTAGGTCACATATTCATTGTCTCACTGCAGAAAGGACTAGTTACTTTTAATATCCTCAAAATAATTTTACATTCCTAAGGCGAAATAATCAGGAAAATAAATAGACTCTTTATAGCAATATTGCATATGTTGACATTATACACACTTCAATTATGTACAACATACAAACATTAAAAAGATTTGCAGAAAGGGAAAGGTTCTTACACCGGGGTAATGCTGCAGTATGGGTGAATAATGATCGAGTGCAATGTATATTTTTTCAAGGAGGCTAAGAAGAGTATCCACCTCATCCCCCAAAAGATCAACCTGAAACTCCAAGTAAATATCCACTCTAAGTACTTTAGATTAAATATAGTGGCTTTAGATACAAGATTTGAGCAAAAATAGAAAGAAGTTAAAATGAAAATAATGTTCTCGGTGAAGTCTGGATATCTTTTCAAGTTGGGAATTAGCTGTATATCTTGGTTCACCAAAATTTTACAGCATAAACCTTATAGGCTACACTCATTCAACCCATTTGATTAGCAATATAGTTGTTTTTCCCACAGGCTCTCTCTCTCTCTCTCTCTTGTGGTCATATACCACTATGTGTCCTCACATATAACTAATGCAATGTTTCCTATAGCATGACAAAAGGAAAAAAAAGAAAAAAGAAGATAACATAATGTTTCTGATTACATACCTCTGCTTCAGCCTTAGCGAGATCAGAAGATCTTGTTTCTACCTTTTGCTTGTACACCAAGCCCATCGTTTTGAGTGCATTGGCTTTGTTCTTAATCCAATTGAACTCATATCTCATGTTTTCAAGCCTGGAAAGATGATTACATATATGACATGGTTCTAGCCAAAATCACCACAAGGATTCAAAATCCAATTTTAAAAAATAACAAAATTACAATTTAAAACTGCTTGTTACATATAAGGATATGAAATTGAAGCATATTGGTTTCCTCACACGATTTTCGTGCTATTAACAGTTAGCAAGACCAAGTTGAAATCAAATATAAACTTGACAAATATCTTTGCTGCTCACATGACAACTTTTTCTCATACATATAGTAATATAGTATACCTCCAGCTTGCAACTAATCTGAAATCATTTATCACGAGAGAACACATATAATAACCTTGTATTTGGCTTAAAAATTAAAAAAAAAAGGGTTTAAGAACAGATATTTATGTTTATTCCCCAAATTATTCCTTCAATCAGATACAGATCACATTCAGTGTAATCCAAAGGTAATTTCACACCTGATAGACTTGCTGGTTCACACAAGCTTACAAACTTAGATTAATAGAAGACTGCATAAAATAGCTTAATACAGAGAAGCGATCATAGAAACAGCAGTTTATCATAAAATAATCTGATATTAAATAAAAAAGAACAAAGAAGAAGGACCTTGACACAGTTATTGCATACCTCAAACAATTTCTTGAAAAATCTTTATTTACTCTATCTTCAAAATCAGTAACAGATGCCAACAATTTATAGATGAGATTAATGGTTGATTCCATTTGCTTCCTGCTTTCCCTTTCTTTTGCCTCAATCAGTTTTAATGCTTCTTGTTGCTTCTGTGTATGAGCACAAAGCACTTTTTTTTCTTCATCAGTTTCTCTAAGCTTGTTCATTCTTTGTTCAAGATTTTGATGTAACTCATGCACTTGCTCCTTGTATTGTTCAATTTCCTTCAAAGCTGCAACCAGGTTACCCTTAGTCACATCCAATTCATTACTGTTCTCTGCAATTAATTTATGTTGCTGAACTCTCTCAGCTCTTAAACTGTTAAGCTGTTCAGAGGCAAACTCCGTTTTTTGTTTCTCTAGAACCAAAGCATCTGCTGCTTCTTGGATTAACTTTTCCTTTTCCTCCACAACTGATTTCAACATAAGCACTTCGAATTTTAGTTTCTCTTTCTCAGTACCTTCCAATTTTAATGCTTCATCTGCATTCACCAAAGTTTCTTTAAATATAATATGATTAATATCCAATAATCCTTGCATAATGGTTGACTCCATTTCTGCTTCCTCAATTCCCAACCTGTTAGAAGCTTGAGCAGTGTGGGAAGCTTCTTTGAATATTACTTCATATATTTCTTGCATGAAACTATTCTTCAGATATAATTCATCAGTGCTGCATCTAAACTCACTAACAACATCTTCAAGGAAACATTTATATACATCTTGAATAACTGAAACTTGAGTATGTGCATCCTCTATATCATCCTCAAGCTTCTGAATGGTTTGTAACAAATTTTTCTGTGTCAGTTGTTGCTGTGAAAAATTTTTCGCAGCAGCAGAAAGCTGGGAAGATAGACTCTTAAATTCCTTCTTCTTATCTGATAGTGTGTCCTTCAGTTGGTGATTCTCCATTTGTAAGAAATCCAATCTGTCCTTTAAACTGCTAAGAGATTCAATGTTTTCACTGAATTGATGTACTTTCTCATTTCCATCAAGGATTTCATTCAATTTTGAGATGACATCAACAATTTTTTTCTTCAACAGCTCAAACTCCTTGTCCTTCTTCAACGGAAAAGAAGAACCTCTTTCTTTCAAATTCAAAAGTTCCCGCCTAAGGCGAAAATTCTCCTCAGTCTTCTCTTGCACCTGAGATTCATGGTTTCTTCTCATTTTAGTAATATAAGTAATCAAATCTTCTTTAGACATGTGCTTTAGTGAGGCTGAATCCAAATTCTCAGGCTTGTTAATCTTTGACTCCTCTTGCTTGCCATTTTCTTCCATAGTTGAGGGTGATAAATGATCTGTTGAAAGCTTTATGTGGAAATGGTCAGCCCTCTTGTTATGACACCATTCCTCAGTATTCTCCAAGGATCCATGAGAAAGAAGGTGTCCAGTTTCAGAAACAGATAGTGTTTTAAAAATTGAATCCAATTCTTGACGCAAACTTGATATCTCTTTATATTGGTTAAAATAATTTCTACTTTCAGAATCATAGAGGTCCAACAATTTCTGTTCAAACCCCTGTTGCAAACCCCAGATACCATTGCTGATCACCATCTGTTCAATTTCTGATTGAAAGTCCTGCTCCTGCTGCCATTCAGAAAGTGATACCTTTGATAACTGGTCCATATCCTCCATCCTTCTGCAGAAAGTGTCTACGGTATTTTTAACGCTTTCAAAAGCTTTATCAACATAAATCCATTTTTCCGGCATATTCTCCTGCAGAATACCACTTAAACCCACCAAATCAGAACCTGAACTAATTCTTCTGATGGAACTAGCCCCCCTAAGTTTATTTATTTCCTTCCTGAGCTGATTTAACTGCTCACGTACTGCAAACTGAAGACTATCTACAGACATTATACATCTATCGTGCTCTACAACACTATCTGAAAACTGATGCGTAGCAGCTTCGTGGGGTTCACAATGATGTACCGAAGACCACGATGTCTTACTTTCATCCGATCCCACACAAAACCCATCTAGCATTTTCTTTAGCCCAACCACCTCCAATTCTTTCTGCGCAATTCGCTCAGCTGCCTGTTCCTCAACAGCATTAACCATGCCCTTTATGACTGAGTCACTCACCATCCGAGAAACAATCAACCGCTCATCGATGTCCTCCAAAAAGGACTCCATTTCCTCGAGTATGTGAATGTGACCACCCAAACTCTCATCCTCTTTACCATAATCGTAAATCCTTTCGGCGCCCTCCATAGCAGCATCGCTCTCCATCGCCACTTTTCTCCTTTATAAACAAGAATCAGCAATTTGGGGGCGCCATAAAAAAAACACAAGCTCAAGTCAAAATATCAAATCTGACACACCACCTGCCAAAGTTGGAAACACATAACAGTTAGTAAACTTACCAAACAGGGCCATAAAAGAAGTTGCAGACACAGACACCAAAAAAAAAAAAACACCACAATAATTATTTTACGAGTAACACATGATTCAAATTTTCAAATTAAACAAAAATTGGTAATTGTTATGACCCCCTCCCCCTCCAAAAAAGGGAAAAATGTGTTTTTGGTCTTATACTTTTGGTCAAACTTGGTTTTAGCCATGTACTTTCATATGGACGAAATCAACCTTCCAAATTTTTAAAATATGTTATTTTTGTCACTCCAATTCGTGATTTTGTCACCAACGGAGCTGGTGGGGAGGGACGAAAATCACATATTTTCAGAAGTTGAAGGACTGATTTAATCTTTTTAAAAGTACAAACTAAAACCAAATTTGATCGAAGGTACAGGAGAAAAACACATTTTTCCCAAAAATAAAAAAAAAACTTCACCCATGTCCTTTGACTGTGATACACTTCCAAAATCATTGAGGCAGAATTCAATAACCAATACAAGGAAACAAAGTAAAAATCCTTTTAACGAACATAATTATCAGAACCAAAAAAGACCCATGAGCTGAAATTCGAGGGAGAGTAAAAAAAATAAAAAATCAAAGTTGAGTGGGAGGTCCAATGCAGACGGAAGGTTCTAGAAGCGTTTGAAAACTGAGAGAGAAAGGAGCAGAGGCAAATATGAAGGGTATGAGAAACTTACGAATCCTGGGCTAGCGCGTAGGAGGTTGAATTAGCGGACAAAAGAAGGTGTTTGAGAATCCCGAGGTGACAGAAAAATGTTTGGAGAAAACAAGAGTGTACGAGGGAGCAGGGTTGAATTGTGGTAATGGCCTTTTTTAGGGTTTAGAAGCAGAAGCAGGAGAAGGTGGAAAAGTTGCAGCTACAAAGATTTGCTAAGAGCGGGAGAGAGGTGGGTAAAATACACCCCCGATTAACTACAAAATTACAAGCACCTTTTTTTTTTTTCATTATGCATTCATTATTATTATTAAGTTCATTTTTTCTTAACTACTTATATCTATATAAATAAATTTATTTTTATATTATAAATTGCTATTTTAGCTTGTGTGTTGTGCAGGGGAAGTGTTTGTTTGTATATGATTAAAATTTATAATAAACAATATTTTTAATATATAAATTGTATTATAATTGAATTTTATAATAAATAAATATTTAAAAAAATTAAGTTATCATATAATATTAAATTTTTATCATCTATATATTGTTATATGATTTATATTTAATTTTTTTTTATATAAAAATACCTCTTTTATATGATGTGATATTATTAATAAATAATTTTTTCTTTAAACATATGATTAAAATTTTAATTCGTATATTATAAAAATATTTATTGAGAGAGATCAATTTTTTTAATATTTTTAGTATCTTAAGAGATTAATTGTTTATTTTAGTTAAGAAATACTTTAAATTCATCTAAATACTAATAGCTTATACTTTTTATATTGTTAAAAAAAGATTAAAAAAAAGCACTGTTAACAGACATAAATAGATTAAAATACATATTTAATTTTTTTATTTGGTATTTTAGATTTAATTTGATTATTTATCTTTTAAAAATTTAAATTTAATCTTTTATATTTTAAATTTGGATCAATTTAGTTCTTCTATAAATTTGTAATTAATATTGTTAATATTTTTAACATATTATTAGTTAAAAATGTCACAAAATAACAGTTATTAGTCTAAACATATTTTTACAAGTGCAATTAATATATTGAGAATTTTTTATTCGTCACTATAATATTTAAAAATTATAAGATTAAAAAATTCTTTTATAAAAAATTACTCTATTTTTGTATCGATTTTTATTATTTTATTTCATGAATCTAAAAATTGATATACAATTGCTCTAAAATAAAAATATTTCAATTAAAATATCCTAAATTTTGTAACAAAAGAATGTTTAAATCCAAAAAAAATGAGTGAATCATGTTAAACCTGGATTACAAAGAATAGGTTATTTCAATTTGAAAACTTGACCTAAATTGATCTCTTTCATTCTAGATCAAAATGAAATACTTTTTAAATATATTACTTGCATGTAGAGAGGCAACTTAAATTTCTATGTGAAATGCAAAAAACATGAAGTCAAAACATACATAAAAAAATTTAGATTCTTAAAATTTACAAGATGAAAATGTTTGGTTCTCACATATGTATTAACAAAATTATTTGTTTTTTTACCATATTGATCGAAACATATAGGATAACAAAATTCTCAATCAATTTTATTAAAATTATCAACAACATTATCTTTGAATTGACATAAGAACTACATTGATTCAAATTTAAAACACATATGACTAAATAGAATTTTTAAAAAATAATGATCAAACTAAATCTAAGAAATAAAATAAAAGACCAAAGGCTGACAAAATTGTCAATCATGTAAAAAATATTAGCAATGTTAATTTTAAAATTGACATAAAATCAAATTAACTCAAATTTAAAACATGAAAAATAAAATTGAATTTTTTAAAAGATAAAGACCAGATTAAATATAAAAAATAAGATAAAGAATTAAATGTGAAATTTAACCTAATAAATAAACACGAGTTTAATTTCTACCATTGTTATTATAAATTTATGTTGTTAACACCATCAAACATGTAAATTAATTATTATGAGTTGTTATGCTTTAATCAATAGTTTTAAAATTGAGTATTGAATATATAGTTATGTTAAATATTTTAAAAATATTTATTGTAAAAAATATACGTAATATTTACTAAAAAAATAATATATTACATTATTAACCAATAAAAAATTATAATTATTATAAAAATGAAAGCATTAGTATACATAACACTTGATCATTGAATGATTAAAAGTTAAATTATTTTTTATAAAATAAAATTAATTACTGTCAATTTTTTCAAAAATAAATTTTGGAATTTATTCAAAACTAAAAATTTAATAACTTTATATTGTCAATATAAAATTTATAAAAATAAGATATATATATTAAAAGTTTATAATAATTTACGCATCTTATTTAATCCACCGTACTATATCCTCAGTTAATGTTTTATTGAGTAGCATAACAAAAACGAAATATACTTAAAAATAAGAATATGACAAAGCATCATATGAGGAAAAAAGTAATTATTAATAAGGCCTCTTGTCTATAAGGTGATAAGGATATCAGTTCAGTCACAAGTTACAACTACTTAGGTGAAAGATAAAAAAAAAAAAATCTTATATTAATAGTGAATAATTTTTTAATTAAATTCACTATGTATCATTTCATTATAATAACAAAAGTTTAAGTGATAGAGAATATATGTTTCCCACTTTGTTTGTATATGGCTATTGACTAACTAAAGTTTTTAAATTTGGCTATGCTTTGTACATTGCGATTCGTTGGTCAGATTCCATCAGAAAAATGAAAATGATAGTGATGAGTCGGTGAAGGAATTCCATGGAATATATATCTGTTTAGCATCCCATGCTTATCCTTTTTCCTTTCAAAGAATATTTAAAGCATTTGTTACATAAAGAAAAATAAGTCAATTCCAATAGTGAATTACTTGTGAAAATTAAGAATGATTGCCAAAAAAATAGGTTATTTTAATGATTGATTATGTAAAACAAGTTTTATATTTATATATAAAAGATAAAAATTGATTTTCAAATAATTTATTTCACTTGAATTATTTAAAAGGAATTTTTTTATAATAAATTACAAAATGCATAAAATTGTTTGCATTAGTTGACTGTTCCAGACAAAATAATTAACTGTTGAAAATGAAAAACTGTTTATTAAATTTTAATAATATTTTTTATAATTTTGTTTCTCGTGAAAACAATTAATTCCTTTTATATTGCACAAACTTAAATAGTAACATCAATAATGTTTTTTTTTATTCTATCAATAAAAAAAGTAGTAATCCATTAAAAATCAGAATGAGGTTTGATTGGTTTGTTTCATTGGATATTGAGCCTTGTGATTATATAAATGTTTGTAGGGAGTGGTAGAAGTCCTCCATTTCATATAATGAGAAAACATGTTGGGAGAAAGGACAGACAATATATATTATTAATTAATTATAATTATTATAAAGAAAATGGTGACAAGAAAGAAAAATAAAAAAATAGCCAACGAACCCATTGTCCCACAAGACATGCATAGCAATAATTTGTTTAGCAAATAGCAATGATGAGCATCATCATTGTCCCACAAGATTCAACTTCCAAAATTAAAGCTTTTCCAGCGCTAAATCACAAAAATGTTACCGTCTTTCACTTTTGGAAATATTTTAAGATGTAATTCTGATCTCTTAATACGTGTATCACATTAATAATAATAATAATATATTATCATTATTATTATTATTTATTTATTTATTTATTATTATTATTAGTTCTATCTAGTATCAACAAATAAAGAAAACTTGATTTTTTTATACTAGATATAACTAATAATAATGTGTAACACAATAAAATAATTTATCAAAAAATAAAAAAAGCTTGATTATAACTGTTATTTAAAAACTTTCTAAAAATATGTAAATACTCATTAGATAATATTGTTTAAAGAATTTTTTAAAAAATATAAATTTAATTTTTAATTTTAAAGAAACATATATTTACTACATTTTACAATAATTATTTTCAATATCCTTCTAATATTAGATACTATTATCATTGACATCATCATTGTTAACATTGTTATTATCATTGTCATCACCACTCATATACTATTATTATCATTATCAATATCAACCTTATAATTATTATTCTCATCATCACTACGAAAAATATTTTTAAACTAATTTTAATAGGATTATAAATTTTAAAATTATTATATTTTGAAACTAAAAATTAGAGAAAAGAAAACTAAATTTTAAATTTTTATTCAAATTTTTTAAAAATAAAAATAAAAATTAATTATTATTTTTTAAAATTTTAAAAACTTACAACTAAAATTCACTACAAATAAACCCTTGGTTAATTATTAAACATTTAATAGTTTTTTGTAAAATACAAAAATTTAACAATTCAACTATTAATTTTTTTTTATAAATATGATGTAATATAGTTGATATATAAATAGTCATGCTCCTTAAGTATGTATTTAAAAATGTCATATTTAGCTCATGTACATAAAATAAAATTTGTTAAGAGAAATTAATTTTTTAAATATTTCTTAATATCTAAAAAAAAAATAGTCTTTAACTATTAATCAGAAGATGTCTTGATTCACAAAACAAAAAATAAATTAATAAATTATTAATGCAACATGCTTCTTATGTAAACAAAAAAATAAATAAAATAAATAAACTGTTTCACTTTTGTGTTTAACATTTTTTTATGCAACATGCTTCTTATTTTTTTCTTTATTTTTTTATATTTTACATATTTTTCTTTTTTTTGTCAATTTTTTTTAATTAATATGTCTTTTCACATCATCTTCTTTTTCATTTTATTATTATTGCACTTTATTTTTAGGTTGTTTCCTCACTCATTTCATTATTGTTGTACATTGACTTCATCTATTATATTCATCTACTATAATAAGTTTTATGTCCATGAGAGATTTTATGTAAAAGAAAGGAAAATTGGAGTTTCTTAGTAATAACCACAATAATTTGTGCAAAAAAGATGAAATTTTTGTGCAATTTGACTAATTGTTGTGAATGGTTAAGTCATTGATTTTCAAAATATTAACCTAGTCATCCGAGTTGTAATGAATCACATACACACTCAATCGAACAAGCTACTCAGATTGTTCATATAATTAGTTTCTAGTTTGACTGACCAATCTAAACTGAGTCTTATATAATTGATGTATAAGAATCCTATTTTCAATAACAATGTAGAACAAAACCCTAAATATAAATATAGTATTTCATACAAAAATCATTTATTAATCATAAAAGAGAGGAAGAAGCATATAATTACCTTAATATGTGTTTAAAGATACATTTGTAACACAAATAATTGTGTCAAATGGATAATTTTGTACTATGATTATAAATTTTGTTTTTGTTATTGTACATAAAAAAATGATGCTTAATCTATTTTTTTATAAAAAAAATATGTCTAACAATGTTATTTCTAATCATATTTCTCAATAAAATATTCTCACAAAAAGGGTAAGAAATCAAGATTCTTTAAAACAAGAAAAATATAGGCACACACAAAAAATATTATTTATCATTAGCACTAATATTTTAGGTATATCAAACACATCTTTAAAAATCATGATTACCAATAAATAAGACTTATATAAAAAAATGAGGATAAAAATACTTACACATCAAACACTATCTTAGGGTTGTAAATATAATAGGTTGCCTATTGATAGTGGAGGTGGTTAGTTGGACTAGCCAATTCAACTTGAGTCCAGATAATAAAATGCAAGATTTGGACTTTGATTTTTGAATATGAATTAAATGTATTTTTTTTACTCAATTTAAGCTTAGTCCACCAAAGACTAGAAAATTAGACTCTCTACTCAACTTGTGTTTCATTTTAAAAATCTAAATTAAATATAGACTTTTGTTGGTCATTTTCTATAAACCACAATTTATATGAACCATCCCAAACTAAGTTGGGTATCACATTTTATCAAACTTGACAACCTATGGTTTACCCACATAAAACCTAACGAGCTAAGTTTATTTATTAAAAGGTCAAGTAAAAAAAATTTTAAATCTTATTTAAATAAAGGTTGGGTCTTAAGCTTAAGCTTGCCACTATTTTAACTCGTAAAAAAATGAGTTTGCAATTGTCATGGTGAGCTAGTTGGTTGGATAATTTTTTTAAAAAAATTGGGTTAAAAATTAAAAAATTAATGCAAGATTTTAGAAATTTTTTGAACTTTGATATCACAATAGTGTTGTGTTTAAAACTCAAAAGTTAAGAGATGATCAATGAAAGTAAATGTATTTCTGATAATTTTTGTTATTGAAGACAAAACAATTGATGCAGTTAGAGAGAATAAAATGAAAAAAAAAAAATAGTAACTATAGAAGTCTAAAACTATTTTTTTATATATATTTGATAACCAGTATTAGAATTATCTAAAGAATAATGTTATGTTAATAGGTTTATCAACCTAATAAATCAGTTGTTTTATAATCCATTTATATTGATAGACTTTCTAGTTAGTCTATATTGATAAACTTGCTAGTCTAAATAGACTAATGGGTCTGTTGATCTGTTAATAAGTCTTATTATAAAATATAATCTTATAAAGACTTTCATCAAGCTAGGTTAAATTTTTAAAAAAATAAGTATACAAGACATAACCTAACATTATGACTAAGAATTATGTCAACTCAAGCCTTACATTAGTGTCCAAATGATATTATTTTACATATTTTCATCCTTAATTAATATTCAAGATTTTGTAAATTTTAATTTTTAAAAATAAATTATGATCGTAAATTTAAGTTTTACAATAATTATACTGTAAATAAGGTATTCTATGTCAATACAAATTGCCGTATCCCATAATGTACCTACCACATGAGATATCTACATATTATTAGGACCGACAGATACCATGTGCATACTTGACACGGTATTTTCATTGGTATAACAAAACATGTGCTTACCTTAATATAAAAGAAAAAAAATGTTTACCTACTACATTTGCTTTTAATTTTGAAAGAACATTTATCACTTTTGCTGTGTTATTTTTTTATAAAAATAAAATAAAGTGCAAGAAGTTATGTAAATTAAAAAAAATAACTAATATCATTTTTAAATATAACCCTCTTTTTATAAAATTAGAATAATTATTTTGAATAATAATATTTTTAAGAGTTATTCTTAAAGAAAAGTATTTTTAGTAATTTTCTTAATGAGAATTTCTTTAATAGTTGTTATGATTTTCTTAATTGTTTATTTATTTTAATTTATCTTTTTTATCTTTAAATTAAATTTTAATATTTTTAAAAGAAATGATCAAAATTAAAAAAATCACTTAT
>JAMLFT010000289.1:0-47762 GCA_026544285.1 Pachyrhizus erosus
ACATATATTTAATTATGGACATTGAAAAATACTGAAATAATTTTATATTAACAAATATCTCATATCATTCTAATTTATATAAATTTTTATTTTAAAGAATATTAATAACATAAATATATTTTCATTTTCATATAACCAATACAAAATTGTGGTCAATAATTGATATTAATAATAAGAATATTTCAAATATCATTTTATAATTGTTGATTTTCTTAAAAAAATTGTTGATTATATAAAGGCTAGAAGCGAATAATTAATTATTTTTAATAAGTATTAATTCATATTAATAAAAATTTAATTAATCTCATTTAATTTTGTCTTTACGTAAAAGTTGATGTAGAATAAAAAAAATTATTGAAAATAATTTCAATTAAATGAAAAAATATTTTGAGAATAATTTCATTAAAAAGAATAAAATTAAATATGATTTGCCTATATTTTAAAATAACATATGAGTTTTTTTAGATAAAATATGCTTTTGTCTCTAATTTTTATATTGATTTATGTTTTTTGTTCTTTATATATTTTTTTTAATTTCTAATAAAATTTTTAATTTTATTTTTAATGTGTAATGTTAATTTTAATTATTAAGTAAATTTAACATAAATTATGTGTAAAAAATTAGTTTAAGTTTTTAGCTGCTTTTAGTTGCAACAAATTTTTTGACCGTTAAACTATTTATTTTTTGTAACATTTCTAGTAGTTTTAGAAAATTTAAAGTTTGAGATTTTGAATTTTTTAATATTTCTAACAATTTTATTTAGTAATAAAATTTGAAACAATTACAAATCCTTTGAAAATTTTAATAAAAAATTTTAAGTATAAATATTTCTCACTACATTATAATTAAAATTAAGGATAGAGACTAAAATTAAAACTTAAAAAATGAATTGCAAAAATAATAAAAAATTAAAAACAAAAATCAAAATAGAATGAAAGACAAAATATAGTTTACCTTTTATATATATATATAAAAGATACAAAATATATTAATTATAGATATACCAAATTTTATTTATAATAAATGTTAATCATATCATAAACATTTTGCACTAACTCATTAATTAATAATCATATATTAAGCAAACATAAAAGTAACATTGCTGGTAAATACTTACTAATATGTTGTAATAATGGTATATTTTATAATTGAATCTAATATTTAATTTTTAATTAATTAATTCTTAATTATTAACAAGGTAGTATTGTTTTTATTTATCAATAAGTGTCAATCTTTATTGATGGATAATAGAATCTATAGATAGTTCATGACTGATAATGACTTCACAATAATAAAAAAAGTAACATATAAGAAATCATTGATAGTGATAGTCCTACAAGAAACAAATTTTAACAAAACAAAAAATGCAGGCTATCAATACATATGTAAAACATTATCCTTTAAATCCAATCATCCCTACTAATTTTTATAAAACTTGAATGCACTAGAATGTCTTAATGAATCTTCCTCAGGATACAATGATGTTCCCTAACATGTTTGACACTCACATAAAGCATATCATTAACAACATTTTATAAAATAATTATTTCTTTAATTGTTTCTATACACAAAAAAAGAAAGAAAATGATTTGAATACAAATAATCTAATTATTTATGTTATTATTGATTTTTCTTTATTTCTGTTTATTTTTTTAAATGTAAATTGATTCTATTTATAAATACATCTCATAACTGTTGGTAAAAAGATTTAACCTTTCAAAAAAATACATCTCATGACTTTTGATGAAAAGTTACATCTCATGTCTCTGAATAAAGAGTCACATATCCTATTACTCTTAACAAAAAGAATTACATATCATGATTTTTAATAAAAAATTACATCTATATTTTTTTTATAAAGAGATACATCTATTCATATTTATACCACATAAATTGATACATAATTCATAAAAAAATACAACCTTTCAATAATTTTAAAAACCTCTTACATTAACTCATTAATAATTTAATATACTAACCTAAATGTAAATATGATATTACTAATGTCCCCTAACGAGTTTATCATTGTTATAAACAATATAAGGTGACAAGAATGAAAAAAATTAGATTCTTGTCAATATTCTTTATCCCAATTTTCTTTCTCTTTTTTTTTTAAAGATAAAATAAATATAATATCATAAATACTTTTTGAATGTTAAATATTTTTTATGAAAAATATTTTTTTATTTTAATCTTTTAAAAAATTAAATAGTCTATATAATATTTTAATTTTTTTATATTATTTCTTATCATTATTTAACTGTTATTAACTTTTGTTTCCACCCATCATGTAATAACATATCATTTGTATAATTTTTAATTTAGTCCTTATCAATATCTCAATTTTATATTAATCATTCTATTATATATATTTTTATTTTATTTTATAAATTTTAATTATCTCAACAGTTAACAGTGACTAAATAAAAATAACAAAAATAAAATAAGAAACCTGATTAAAAATAATTTAAAAAACCAAAAATAAAAAAAATAATACAAGAAAAAGATATTTAAATATAATCTTCAATAAAAGTTTTACCTACATATTATTTAAACAAATGAAAATCTTAAATCATTATATAATTTTAATTAAAATCATTTTTAATTAAAAATTATTAAATAATTTTAAATCATCACCTATCTATAATTTTAACCAATATATTTTAATGCATATTTAAATTTTATAATTTATAAAAATAAAATATATTTAATTATGTTTAATATAAATAAGTTTAAATAATATTTTGATTTATATAAAATAATATATTTTGTATTTTAATCTTTTAAAAATTTAAAATTTTTAACTTTAATTATTACAAATAACAACATTAAATGATAATATAACAACAATTTTGATTATTCAATAATTTATCATATCTTTAAAAAATTTGATAAGATAATTATGTGTAATTATTTTTCAATAAATTATATATTTAAATGTCTATATAGTCAAAATAGTTAATGATATTAAATTAATTAGTAAAAAATTTAAAAACATAATTTAACAAAATAAATTACACATAATTGTATTGTAAAATTCTTTATTGATGAAACACATTGATAGATTATTAATATCATTATTATACAATATTTTTGAAAAATAAAAACTAAACAAACATTTTTAAAAGATTATAATTAAAATAAATTTTTCAAAAACTAAAATAAAAAACCTTTTATTTTTTAGAAACTAAAATATATTTGATCCATATACATAGTAACAAAGGCCAGATACAAACGCACTTAATAATTTCACAATTTGATGACCCACAAGTTTTGACTTAAGAAATTATTTATGTAAAACTGTAAAATGCTATTATTTATATCATACATATCTACAATCCCAATTATATCACCTATCTTATTCTTCACTTTCTATTTCTCTTTATTATATAAAAAGTAATAATAAAAAGTATTATTTCTCAAATATGATCATAACATGCAGTTTTTGTTTTCATTTTTCAATAAAAATAAGAAAAAATTGAAAACTTGTTTGACTGCATTTGATATTTGAACAAATTATATTAATACTCCATATTTTTTTAAAATTATATAAACATCTCATATTTTTCTAATCTTTACCCTAATTTTCTTATAAAAATGTTAATTTAATATATAAAAAGATATTGATACAAAAGAATATCAATATAATATATAAAATAGTGTAAATATAATATTTTAAACCAAAAATTAATATAAGAATAATACAAAATAATATTAAATATAATTTTTATAAAATATAAAAAATGTCATTATAATTTATTTTCATTATTTTTATTATTTTTTTTTCAAATTTTATAAAAAAATATCATAACATCTATTCTCTTCATTATTAACGTCATCCTATATATTTTTTTACAATTTAAAAATTAATAAATAAAAATATATATAATAATATTATAAAATTAATCTTATTATCATTGATTTATTTATATTTTTTATTATTCATCATTAATATTAAGTTTAAATATCATTTAATCTCGACTATAAAATTTCTTTGATTTTAATATTTAATTTTTTTAATCTTTACTATCAAACAAATATTTTATGTTAATTTATATTATCCTTCAAATATGTCATCTGATAAAAAATAAGTCACATATAATTATATATCAAACTATTCTAACTGATTAGACGTTCATTATTCTATCAAATTCTTAAATAACACAACAAATCTGAATAATTTTCAACACCATTTAATATTATTACTTAACAAAAAAATAAAAAAATTTAAATGACCAAAATAAAAAAATATTTATTTATCAAGTACTAAAATGATATTTATATCTTAATATTCTTAAGAATATAAATAAAAAATAATTAATATTACATTAAAAAAACTAAAATAACAATTATTTTATAAGTTACTTTTTCTTCTTATAGAAGACTTGTCATGAAACCTAGGGATTAAGGACTTGCTTTTTTATTATAATAAAAACTACATCAACCTATCAACTAAACATATTTTCTAAAATTAAAAAATGAAAATAAGAACTAATTACATTAAATAAAAATATATAACAAATTTGCTTAAAGTTCTCTGGAGTTAACAACTTTTCCGACACATCAACAATTGAAGCTTCAATATTAATTAGCAATTGAAACTTCAAAGCCAAATCCATTGCAGAATGTTATCCCCGTGGACCCTTCAATTCTCACACCACAAGCCAACATACAATAGCTATGTATGTAATGCGATGTTTCTAGATACACTGGTAATATAAACAAAAGAGTGAGATTGAAGTGACATGATGGTGCAAAATGTGTAATAAAAAAAAATGATAGTGCAAAATGTTACTTTTTCAAACCATAATAAAATGCAGTGGATGCTTACAAAAGTTCACACACTTATAATCAACCATAACATAAAAACTTGCTAGAGACCAATTTATCATCCCTCTTGAGATGTAAGTAAAACTAACCCTCTAACCTGTGTACACTGATTCAGAGTCCTCAACCTCATCTTCCACAGCCACACTGGTTACATCTTCTCTAGTAGTCATGCTGGTGCTGGATGCTGATGAACCAACAATGGTTTCTGGCACACCACCATGTGCCAGGATAGTTTTTCTCTTGCCTCTGCTTCTTCTCCATTTCCTCAACAACTCAGAAACCTCACTTTCATCTCCTAATGCCCTGACTTGCAACTCTTCAGATTCTTCACTTCTAAGTTCACTCACCCTATGATCACTGGAATGCTCTGGTGTCACCAGAAAGATGAGTGGTCTATAACAACACAGGAGAAATGTAAGTAGCACAATGTAGACATACAAGGACACCCAAACATAAAAAGTCCACTTCCAATTTCGAACCAATTCTTTAGTCCAAGGTAAATGAGAGTTTATCACAATTTCAGCTTCATATAGCTGTGGAAGAGATGATGTTCCTGCTCTTGGATGCAGAGTTACTCTAATAGCATCGCTTCTTCTATAGTCTTCTTTGTGCCTCAATATTTCTACATTAATATTTTGTGTCTCCCCTGAGATTCCCAGTACCAGAGGCACACCCATCATAAAGGTCCGGGCTAGTCGAATTGGGGAGCTTCTAAAGCGCAACATACATGGCTGGCTAGATTTTGCTATCACATTTCCATTCATAGATAGGAGTTCTGCAGTCAACTGCAAAAATGCCTCTAATTAATTCTCAAAGAAACAGATCCTAGATCAAATATTCAATCCTACCAATCAAATGTTTTTTCCCCTTCTTCTATTCTCTCCTTCTCCTTGTTGAGACAATTTGAAACAAAAAGCAAAATACTCATATCCTAATTGATTAATGGTAGAACACACTATGATACGTTATAACTCGAGAAGGTTGTCTCAATGTCTCCTATATAGTCGATATAGTCACTGTAAGAGACTAAAGCAATTCTAGTGAAATTGGCATAGTTAAGAACGGAATATAACCAGCCAGGGAGCCAGTTGCAATGAATATTTAAAATTTGTCAAAAACCTTAAGATTGTGCTCCTGAAACATTAACCTACTGGAGCCTAAAACTATTATCAACATTTAGCACCTAGCAATTTAATGACAAGTATCATTTATGTAAGAAATTGCGCGAAAGCAGGTCTTCGAAAAATGAAAATATCAGAAAAAAAAAAATCTCTTTTAAATGAGAAGACTTTTTCTGTTGTTGTTGAGGTATTATTTTTCAATTAAAGAGGGACATGTCATGGAAGAGGATAAGAAAAGAGTGACAGCTTTCAAAATCAACACCATATACATAATACATCACAAAACTGAAGTCTCCTCTTATTCTAATTTTCATTAGAAAGAACATAAAAAAGCATACTACACATAGTTTTAGTCCATACTACACATAGTTTTAGTCCATACAACAATATACATAATACATAAAATTTTTATATAGAATATTTTTAGTTTTAGGAACTAAAATATATTTAACCCTTTTCAAAGACAAAGACATACCTGAAACACGCCAAGCTCCCTATTAAAGTCAGATTCAGGCATCACAAAGACCAAAGAAGCGAAAAATGAGTGGCCAACTGGGACACTTATGTGCTTTTTCTTGAGGTGGCCCTTAAAGCTTCTAACTCCATTGAATAAAAACACAGCTGTAGGGTGAGCTTCAGTGTAATCAAAATGCAGATTTTCCTTAACAGACACGGGTTCTTCCACCCACAACCTAACCAAACCAACACCCACCACAGTAGCCAGAATAAGCACCAAAATCAGAACCATGCACACATACGCAGCACTCAGAAAGCAAAGTCCCAGTTTCTTCAGCAAGAGTGTGCTACAATGAGTGATTTGAGAAGGAGCACGTTGCACTGCTGATTCAATATTGTCTTTGGTCTGCTCAGCACGGTGGTAGGACTTTGAAGCCAAAGAAAAAAGAGAGTATATAGGGGAAAAGGCAGAAACCAGGCCATTGTAGATCAAATCCGTTTGAAAGGATATTAGTTTTGCAACTGGTGTGGGCAAAATAAACTCTTCTTTTTGGTGTTCTTCCATGGAGATGGAGTGGAGAGTAGTTTCATTGAGAGATAAGGACTAATTGGGAGCCAAGAATAAACACAAGCAGGTGCAGCATTGTTGCATAGTGATGCAGCACACGTGTCGTCTGTATAAGAATAAGATGGTGTCGTGGCATTTTGCATGGGAGAAACTCGTTACATACTTATAAGATCTTCTATTTTAATTTAGTAATTTTTATGGGTCCCGCTAAGTTGGCATTTCCCTTGGGCTTATGCTCAAGTTTGATTCCAGTTTTGAACTTTGGACTTTTATGGTAAAAGCCATACATCAAAACATGGTTTTTTTTTATTATTATTATTAAAAAAGTGTAATTTTTTTTTTTCAAAATTATCGAACAGGAGTAGATTTTAAAAACTTATCCGGTCAGGAATAAGTCGTGTATGAGAAAATGACTTTGCTTTAGAATTCATATGTAATATGAAGACTTACGGCTTCTGTATTTTTTTGGCCAAAGTCGTGCATGCATCACGACTTTGTTATTTTTATTTTTTTAAAAATGAAATAAATTTTTGAGTCTTTAAAATGTTTTGTTTTAAGTAATCTTTTTGATAACAACTGATTTTATGTTTGTGTCAAAGTTAGGTTTCTAATTGTAAGGCAAGGAGGAGACCAAATGAAAGTCGTGGATCTATGCACGAGGGAAGTCACATGAAGACACGATTTTCAAAAAAAATTATTTTCACATTTCAGATTTATTAATTTTAAAGAAAATAAAAAAAGATTAAGTGGGATATTTTTTTACGACTTTGTACCTGATGACATAAAAAACGTGACATATGTTACGACTTCTATGAAAAAATTAAAAAATAAAAATATACAAATTGTCAATTAATACACGACTTCTTTACTAAAGTCATCTTTTTTTATACGATTTATCCTTATAATACCCCTATTTGGTATTTTTTTTTTTTAAAATACCCCAATTAGTAAAATGGCCTCCAAACATCATTTGGGATCCCATGGTCAAATAAATTCCGTCCTTAAAATGAATAAATATTTCACCAATACTCTCCACGAGAAAATTCCATCCTGAAAATGTTGAAATCTACGAGCATCCCTCACAACGATTTCCCGCCTGGTCGGTAACCTTAATCATATATTTAGTAGCCACATGACAATGGTGCTCCGTGAGATTACATTCTTCTCCTGTGTATGATCAAAAGCTCTTCTCTTGTAGGAAACGCTAGACTTTGCATATTATCAATAATTCCATTCCCCCACATCTGCATACACTCTCACAGTAGAATTTTGCACCAATCTATCAAACTCAAGTCCAATTGCTTCACTTTCCCACCGGCCTCATCTTCATTTTCATTTTATCTTAGACATCCATTAGAAGCCTGTCCGTCAGGTGCAATTCCATGGTTTAACATCTTTGAAATCAATGACACCTCATCACAAAAGAACCCATTTTGAGAGCAAGCACCAACCATGGAGCTCCAAGAAAGTAGATTATTTTCGGGCATTTGATCAAACACCTAGCGTTGTGAGCTTGTTACGCGTCAAGATGAAAGGGGAGAATGTGTAGTAAGAGACACGGATCAGAAAAAAAGGTTGCAGAGAATAAGTGTTGAAAGTGGGTGATGGAGAGACATGGTTGATTTTTTATTTACAGGAATATCTAAGAATTTACAACAATTTGTCCACTTTTTTTTTTCTCCTTATTGTAGTTTAAAAACATAAAAACCTTTCATCTAGTCCAAATACAACCTTCATTTTGTTCAAGATGAATTTTTTTAAGAATAAATTATAGAAAAATCTAAAATTTTATAAAATTAAAGACATGTGTTTTTTTTTTAATTTTATAATTTTCTTATAAATTATTATAATATAATATATAAAAATATCAATATAATATTTATAAGCATTAGAAAACATTAATGTAACATATAAAAAATTAATGTACGAATAGAAAATAATTAAACATATATAATTTCACAAAAAAAAAATTATATAATTTTTTTTTTTTTAAAGAGACTTATATAAGCTCGTTTCGGTTTGAAACTCTATATAGACTATTAATTTCTTTTATCATCTTTAACATAATTGTCACATTTATTATGAGATTATTCAATTATTGATTTAATTCTTGAATTTTAGAGTTTTTTTTTTCTTTAACTAAAAAAAATATCTTTCAAAATTATAAAATATATTTTTTAGTTTTTTTTTTTCATACATCATTAATTTAATAAATAATCACAAGTCATTCATACAAACATCTTCACTCCTACCAATTTTATAACTATAATTTCACTTATCTATCATATACTATACCTTTCACATCATTTACTAAATTAACAATGTATTGACAGAAAGATTAAAAATATATTTCAAAATTTTGAAAAATTAATTGATCATCGATCTCTAGTCCCATACATATAGTATAAGAATTAGGAGTTTGTATCTCCTCAGGTACTCAACAGTTTCAGCAGGAGAAAGAATATCTCTCTTACTGGAACTTACCACTACTGGAGAGGATATTTACTCAAGAATTAGGCACATGAACTGGTTAGGAGTTTTACAGCCGTACAAACCACAATGGATGGTAATCCTGTAAAAGGACTGAGCAGTGAATAAAATAATGGTTCAAGCGACTAACTTTAAACCCCCACAAGTCGTGGAGCGGTGCCAAATTTAAAATATTTAATTTGCTTGAAATATCACGCAATGATGCAAACTTGCAAAAAAGGTCATAAGTCATAACTGACCTTGTCCATGTCAAATAGTAAGAGTTAGCATCACGTTGCCACATATTCAAAACCACATCGCCAAATTCACCCTTCAACAAGAGAAATTCGTAGCTTAATTCTGAAGTTTGTTTTACTTCATAAAGGAGGGTAGTTTTATGTAACCAAACAAACTGATGCAGTAGAATTTTAATATAATAATCGATACAGATAAATCTTAAAAACGTGAAAATTTTGGGAGAAAAATACACGAGTTCTAATGTTTACATCAGTTAATATCCTCATGCAGCTGCTATCTGGAAACAAGAGACATGTCCTACCAAAGTTATAGCACAAGATACTGATCTTTCCTGCTTCCGGTCTCTAGACCGCAACTTCATTTTACAGCAAACTACAATAAGATCATTTGGTCAAAATATGGATATTTATACTTAGCACTTATATCCCTCCAAACTTGGTAACAGTCTAACAGACAACCATTAACTTAATTATGGGGAAAAACAAGCTTTCGTGACAGCAATTCAAAACAGAGATAATGTTGGTATGAAATGGACAAACACTTCAAACTACTTTCGTAGGGGAATTTATCGTTAGAATTTTGTGGAAGCCAGGAACCGGGTCAAGAACACTAGTACTGACAGCACTAAACTAGGTCGTGCTGCCCATAAAAATATAGCCCTTACATGAAGTATTCATGAATTGAAATCAAACAGACAGCTCTGTTCGAGAGATCAGAATTCCATCAGTGTCTGCATAGAGCCATTCCCCATCACAGATCCTTGTCCCAGCAATATTTATGGGAACATGCTTCTCTCCCATGCCTTTCTTATTGGCTTTCATTGGATGGGAAGCTAGGGCTCTCACCCCAATATCACAACCATTGATCTCATCCACGTCTCTTATACATCCATTCACAATAATACCTGCCCATCCATTGTTTTGAGCTTGTACCACAGGGTTGCCACCCAATATAGCGCAGCGTAAACTCGCACCACCATCAACAACAAGCACTCTTCCATCGCCTTTTTCTTCAAGGAACTCACGAACCAAAACGTTATCTTCAAACACCTTTAAGGTAACTATAGGTCCAGAGAAGACCTGTCTACGACCATAAATCTGAAAAATTGGCTGAAGGGCACGGAGCTCCCCACTTAAAATTAACTGTGGGTTTGCATCACACACCTCAGCAGTGGTAACCAAGGCCATTTACTTGAACAACCTGAACAGGACAAAACCATGAGATGTGTTTACACTAGTGCATAACAAACGGAAACCAATCCTGGTTCACAAATAAAATTGAATAATTATGATATTTAGGTGTCAAGGGGATGGCTCATAGCTCTGCCCCTACTCCTCGAATTGAGAAAAGAAATTTGGCTCCTTTAAGGTTAGTGGGAATTAGAGTACTATGTAAATGTAACTTGTTTTAATTCTACCATAGATACATACTTATTTTCTTAACCTGTACATTTCCTTTAGAGGAGCAAAATACTGAAAAATGACACCTCCACATGATTATGACAAATACATCATTAACAGAAACAACAATATCAAAGTCTTACCAACGAAGTCAAGTCGACTATACGGGTGACAAGACACTAGTCAACATAGTTAAAAATCAAAACTTCAAAAATATTATTTTCCATGAAAACAACATTCAAGAGAGGAATTTTTTTTACTGTAGTGTCAATTTTTTATGGCCATTATTTTTTAAGTAATTAGAAGCATTTAAAAGAATATATTAAATGCTTTTTTATTAAATACGTCTTAATCGGTGCTCGTAGGACACTTATTAAGAAGATCCTTTCTCAAAGTAACAGAATATTAGAAATCAAAATGAAGATAAATCAATAATATTAAATGTTACAATTTCCTATAACATCATTCCATTTTTATTCCTTAACTAATATCTTCAGCAAATTAGTTAGCATTTTCTGAGAATAAAGGCACTAGGTACTAATTTAATTCTCAAAGGTGAATGCATAGGTACATACATACTAGCTAAGGCTATGTCTGGATAAAAGTTAAGAAAGTACTTTGTGCAAATTCTAACGAACAATTCCGAATTTCAATATACAAAACGAAGAAGAAAGAATTTGTTACTCCAGAGGTAAAAGTACTTTTTAGCTCTTCCAAATCCAAACATGCACTAAGCTTGCATTTAACTATAAGATCCTGCAAAAGTCTGTGGTATATTGTAATTAATGTCTCAGTGTTCGTTACAGAGCCCATTCACCAAGATTATTGACAAAAAAAGGAAACTAAAGCGGAAAATTCATAAAAATATTAATCAACAGGCAAACAAGGACTTAATATTAGCAAGAAAACCTAGAGAGAGATAAAATCAAAGAGTTAATAAACTGGAAAGTAGTTAATTAGCTATGATCCTAAATCAAAGGAACAGAGTTTGATCAATGCGGTTAAGTGCTGAAGATCGTACGGTGGATAAAAACAGAGAGCGAATCAGAGCTTAGACCTAAGCATCCAATTCAAAACATCAGAAAGCAGAACCAAACACGGATCAAGTAAGTATTTCAATATCTATCATAAAAAAAAATAAAAAATAAAAACGAATCGAAAATCAAGCGACCGATTGATATTGAAAATGAATCGAAAAATGAAGAGAAGAGAGACATACCGACGAAGAAATAGATCTGAAGTTTGAAAGAGGTGGGAATGGAAAAGCGAAAGGACTTAAAGCGTTGAGACGCGAGAGGCAGAGAGAGATATTCTTTTCTTCCCCACTGCAAATGTATTTGATAGTTGATGGTAGTGAGGGAAATCACATTATCAACACTAATGACTCTGACTTGTGAACGGGTCTCAAATAATATTTAATTCTTAATTCTACTAGGTGATATATATTATTCTGTGAAATTCTCATTTTCTCACACTATTTCTTAACTTTTTTGTCCTTTTGCTTTTCTTTATTCTTTCTTTTTATTTATTTATAAAAATCATGACAATTTTTTTTTTTAAAAAAAAGGCATTGCGACCTTGCTCTGGATCGTTTTTCCAGTCAAATATTTAACTTAAATAGCTTGACATTGAATCAGCAGCCTTTGAGAATAGGTTACCTCTGTTTTAAAAAATAATTATTTTCTATATTTTTATCTTTTCAATTAATTAAAAAGTCATACAAAATATAATTTTAAAAAATAATTAAAGCCCAAAAAAATATATTCAATTAAGTTCTTAAAAAAATGTATGTAGAATTCTTATTTATCAAACAAAACATCAAAAACAATTAACGAACGAGGGGTGGAAAATAAATTAAACTATTACAAATATAACAATGAAAAACATGTGTGATTAGCATCAATCAATCCATTAATATGCCCCCCTCCCCACCCTCATTATCAACTTTTATAATCAATTTGAAAAGATTACAAAGACTATACCAAAAAAACATATTACCATGACAATATAAAAGTTCATACGTGTAATATAGAATTTAATTTGTTTTGTTGAGTTCTATATTGGGATTTATTAATGTTTAATATATAACAATTTATTCTATTTTAATTAATAGAACCATAATAAATAATTATTTGTAAAAACAAGCTCGTATTTAAATAAATGTCTCAATAAATATTTATAAGATAAGAAAAATAAAAATAAAATAAATAAAATTTCTCTTATAAATTAAAATCAACTTATACATCTCAAATTTAAAAAAAAAAATAAAATAAAATAATTTCTATAAAAATGAAGTGCATAAATTAATTTTAGTTCATAAAAAAAGTTTAATTTATTTTATCTTTTTACTTTTTTGTTTTATAAGTATTTATTAAAAATTATAATAACTTAATAAATATAAATATAGTGTTATTTTAGACTATCATATTTTAAAAATTATGCATATTTTTCAACACTAATTAGTTAAATAAAATAAGTACCTTTTATTAGTATATAAATACCAGAAATGTAACATATTCTATACCACACTTATGACTTAAATAACTTTTAATTTAATAAATTATACTATAATTTTAATCAATAATAAAAAAATACATGGTATAATTGTTCTATAAATAATTACTCAATTCAAGTTGGAGCTTGACCAGTTCATTTAATAAATTGCCCAACACGGATATTTTGACATATTGTCATATCTGTCCTCGTCACGAGTCAACCAAATATCAGAGTCCAGAGATGGGTCGGCGGGTCGCATACGTAGGAAGCGTGGACAATGCACGAATTGGCCATTAATTGAGGATAGATCTATTTGACATTTTTCACAAAATTAATACTACCTCCATCTTTTCTATTTTTTTACGGTTCCTACCTCCATCTTTAATATTCCAGTAGGAGAAAAGAGACAGTTTATTTCTCTCTATAATTTTTTAGAAAAATAATAATAATAATAATAATATTAAATGTTAAATAATAGTTAGTAATTTAGAATAGAGTAGTTATAAGAATAAGTAAAAAAATGTGTTTGTTATTCTGAAAACAACGTGAAGGTGACGTGAGGAGAAAAAAAAAAGTTAGAAAATGTGATAGGAAAAGTGAGAAAGTAATTTGATAGATTAAAAAATAATTTATATTAATTATAAGAACAATTTAATCTAAATAAATGTGTAAATTAAAATACAAATAGCAATTCAAGAAGTGTATTTCTTTTATATTATAGTATAGATGAGATTTTGATGTGCTTACCTCTTTTTATAAGTTTTTTCAAAATTATCTTTTACACTATGATCTATAACTGAGTATTATTTTCTCTTCACACATTAATTAATTAAGAAAAACATTATTAAATAAAAACTTATATAATTAGTCTCAATAATTTTTAAAAAATAATAATATAATTATGAACAAATTTTATATCACTAATTGAATAAACTAATTATTTTAATTACTGTGAATTAATTAAAATAATCTTATGTCTGTATATAGTTATGTAAGTAGTAGGTTGAAGAAAAACACTTGATTCTGTCAAAAACAAAAAGAAAGAGAAATACTTGATGGAATCATAAAGGAAATTAAATACTATTTAATTTGCATAACTTTGCTACGTGGTTGATCAATTCATTAATTTAGTGACATAGGCGTCAGCTATAGGATTATTTAGCGGTTGCTTAATTCAGTATTTATTCTGTTAATCCCAAAGGCCACTAACAAAAGCTTTTCTTTTATGCTTACTCGTCTGCTGACTACTACAACTCATGCTTCGCTGTAAAAGGAGGATCGCAATCTGGATCTATATTGCTGTACCTCCACACGTGTTCATGGGATTTACTGATCACAAGTTTTCGAGACAAACGACCCCTAATCATTTTCTCTTTAAACAAAAATAACAATCACCGCCACCACAATAAACATAAGATTCAAATTACGAACATCTTATTATTTATAAGAACACCTTTAAAAGTCACCAGAATAATTTCGAGTTGAATAGAATACTTTTGCCTGCATCCCAAAATCCGAAATTTACAACAAAAAATTGTTACTTTAAGATTTCACTTAGATGTTTAATGTTCTAGACTTTTATAGCTATCATTGAATAGCAAAAAGATCAATAAACTAGATATGGAACACTGCTCCGAAATTTCTTCTCAAAATAGGTCTATTTTCGTTCTTATTGGATCGGAATACAGCTACCCTCCATTACATGGATGCAAGCTCCTCTTTGAGTTTATGTCAACTTGTGAATGGTCTTCATGTCAGCAACCTCCCCAAGAGATCCTCGCTCCACATGGTCCCACCATTGGAATAAGAAATTCTCCACAACTAGTCTGAACCAAGGGGACAGCTTCAGACCATCCTCACCTGCGTCAGCTTTCCTCAACAGCTCCTTCAACTGATCACGGTTCACATATTTGACATCAGCCACTTCATCAGGATTGGGATTAACGTTAACATCCCGGACAATGAAAAGCAGATAGTCCACTGCAATCAAGAAGAGGATAAAGAAAAGTTGTCAATACTAACATTCCTTCCACAACCATTAACCCACCGGAAAACATTCAGTTGGAACTAGTAGCAATATCAGCAGATTAGGACCTAAGCTTCTGAAATTAAAAAATTCCCCCAGATAGCACTGGAAGGACTACTAATGGTGCATGTTCAGATTTATGATTGAATTGCCTAAATTATTGTGAAATAAGCCTAGTTGGTTATACAAGTAAGGGTAAAATATGTTTTTATCTCTGATTTTATTTTGATTTCTATTTTTAATCCTTTATAAAAAAAATTTACTGTTTTTAGTTTCAACTCATAAATGATGATGTGGCGAGCAAATTATTAAATTGGCTTACGTTCATGCTCTCCCCATTTGCCATCAGAAGGTGCCTTGTAAAGAATGCGACCCAATGGGGTGAACTGATCAACTGGTACATCTTCGGCAACAATACCAAGTTCATCCAAAAGCTTCCTCTGAGCTGCATTTCTTACACCTGGTAATACAAAGTGGAAAAAAATCAACAAAAAACAGCAAGGATAAAGTAGATTTATATAATCATTTGAACAATTATAAAAGGTACACAGTGTATACCAAGGGCGTTCTCCTCAATAAGCTCAGATTCACGGTACAGTGGATGGCTGCAACAGGTGTTTGTCCACACAAGAGGGAAAGTTACCTTGGTTGCAGATCGTTGCTTCATTATGAAGAACAAAGAATCTCAGTCACAACAAATTAAAACGTGAATCTAAGACTTGAAAACACATGTAAAATAGAGAATTTTTCACCAAATAGAGAGAGAAACAATAAGGTGAACATTAACAACAATAACAATCTAAACAAGAGGCAATTAAATGTTGCAAATTTAAAGAGTTGAAGGTGTTCTCAGAATAGGAAAAAATAATTAAACCTAGTAACAAAATGAATGTTACTACTACAAGCTTGTTTTGGTACTCAATTATTTGTGAGGAGAAATTTCAATGAACGACTGCAAAGACTTGTATATATATATATATTTTTTTTTAATAGTCATACAATTTTATTAATAAGATCAAAAAGTCTTCTAAAGTGGCTTTCCAACATCTCTCCTCTAACCCAAGGCTCCTTCCAAAGTAATGTATCCTTCCCATTCTCTACTACCTTCTCCACTGTCCAACAATCAACCATCACCACCTCCCACATCCAGCTCATAAATGTCCTTCCACCAGGCTGAACTCTGACTCTTCCATCCCAACTTTCCATCCATAGTTCCATAAAAATTCACCAGAAGCTTATATCACAAAGTATCATTTTTCACTAACAAACGCCATCTCCATTTACCTACAAGGGTCAAATTAATTCAATTCAAGTTCTTAACCCCCCACCCCCACCCCCAGCAAGATGATCTATGCAAACTATACTCCAATCCACCCCATAAAAATCTTCTAAATAGATATTCTAATTCATTCATCACCCCCACAGGATTTTAAAAAAATGAGAAATAAAAACTTGGAATAGCTGCCAACACAGCTTTCAACAAAACCAGTCTTCCTTCAAACGATTTATATTTATTTGTCCAGGACATTAATCATCTCTTGATATCATCCAACACTACTGGCTCTTAAGTTGATAGCCTTCTTAAACTTGCCCCAATAGGTAAGCCTCAGTACTTCATATATTGCGCACTAGAGCTTTTAGTCCACTTTGTGATTTCATATGCAGAATTGCAGATGTAAAATCACAATAACAAAGATGAGAGAAAATAAATGAGGTTCCAAGTCTGCTTGATGCTTTTGAAATCAACAATTTTACGTTACAGGCCAAAAAAAAATATCAATGTAGAAACGTACCTGAAGAAGCAACTCATACTTAGAGTTGAATAGGAATACACTGAAAGCTCTATGCAGCAAATTCTCAGCTTCAATCTTTTCCATCAAGTGACCTAACAAAATTATTGAAGCTCAAAGTAATAAATTAAAGGCAGGAAGGAAGAGTACAATAACAGAAAAAGAAAACTTGACATCTAAAAATAGATGTCCAAAATTTCCTGAAGATTTGCTTTAGGAAGCTAAAATCTACTATTAATCTATGATGCATACAAAATTTTAATTTGCAGCACTTTTAGTCTTGCATCATTGGTATTTAGTAGTATGTGTTGCATTAAAATAACACTTTAATTCTTTAGTTCATTATAATTTACTATTTTTATTATGTTTCGCATTAATGACTGCTCATTATACATGTAGGGGCCAGGGTATATCAAGCAAAAGTATGAGAGGAACTAGTCTTAACCGTGTGTTAATAAACATATGGTCAAGATTAGTTTCTCTCACTTCATATGCTTCCATATTTGTAGGCATGCCATGCCAGGGAACTGAAAAACATAATCATTACAAGCCAATCTATATAGTATAAATATAAGATTTAGATTTTACTCCTTTTAATCACAGGAAGACATTTTCAAACAGGAACACTAAGATATTACCTACGAAACACAATGCTAATATATTTTTTTCTCATATCATTGTCAGATTAGAGTCTGTCTAGAAAATTTAATAATAGTACATCCCAGATATATTGTAACATCAACTTTTACAACCATTTAAATCAGAAATTTATACATTTTCAAAAAACCACAAGTTATAAGTTATTGAAGTAACAAAAAAATTGAAACAATTATTTTAACATCAAACAATATGAGCTCTTTTAATTGCAAACTAAAAATTTCAAAAATCAGAAGTCCACTTACAATTGTATTTGGAATCATGACCAACCACACGGTCATTCTCGTCCACCAAAATGCATCTGCAACAATCCCAAAACAAAAACAATTATAATTCCAAGCAAGATAAAAAAAATAATACATTATAAACATGCTCAGTTTAAAGAAGTGAAAAAGTTATACATGAGACTCAAGAAAGGAAAGCCACTTCCCATTGCAAAAAACCAGATACTCCAAAACTCAATTTCTAAATCTCTGATAAGTTGGGAAATAAAATTGGGAAATAAGTTCAATAAAGCAAAAACATTGAAATAAATCAGTCTGATTTAACCCTAATTTCTTATTTAACCCTAATTCATCTTGCAAATCGATACTACAAATGGAATTGATCCTTGACATGTTTTTCCTAACGTTATCAATTGCAAGAAGCCTAGCATCAATGTAGTGAAAGGCACACCTAAAGTGCTAAGGCCACGCCCCGTGTTAGCACCTCATGTTGACGGTGCCTTCGGTACACCTTTAAGGCTTTATTGATTCCACCCCACCCCCTCCCGCCAGCCATATCCCAAAACCTTTTAGAAAAAGACTTTTAATAAGCCCAAGAGATTGATCAGGTAAAACAAGACAGAATCTCGCATAAGAAAGATTGCAAGTTCGAACCTTCACTCGTCTCCTTGGAAGTGAGGTAAAAGTAAATACCTCTTAAGGACTCTTTGAACCTCAAGGTTCTCCCTGCCTTAGACAGGAGTGTAATTCCCTCTCCCTAAATTTTATTATTAAAAAAAATCCTTAAAACTATTAACTGCAAAAACATTAAAAAAAAAAAAAAAAAAAGTATAGCCGCGGGCGTTTGTTTGAGACTCCTAGCAACAAGCAGCAGCCTATGGTTTGAAAATTCAACATTTTAATATTTTATGCCATGCTTGAGTACGGAATACGAAATAGTCAAACAACTAACAAATTCCTTTTTCCCCAAAATTTTACGCCTCTCTCTCCAGTGAGCCACGGCTCTTCCCCCTTTCTCTTCCTCATTTTCTCCCATTTGACTACCTCGTCACGTGAAACAGACACAGCAAAAATGCAGGGAAATTGCTGAAAACATTTCAGTCAACTAATACAATTGCAATCCAACGCCGCTAAATTAAAAAACAAAACAGTTGACCGACAAAAGCCACGCAGACGCATCCATTCTCAACAACAACCAAATCGAAGATCAATGAATCAATCAATCAATGAATCATCAGCAAACACGCCAAACAAACAAAATCAATGAAGGAATGGATAATAATTAAGAGAGAGGAACGGACTCGTCTTCGAACATGAGGCGGCGCTGGACGGCGTCCATACCAGCATCGGCGGCGGGAGCGGCGGGTTGACCCATGGCTGTGTGAGAAGAGAAGGAGGCGGTGAGAGTGAGAGGGGCTTTGGGTGTTGTTCTTCTCTGAGAGAAAGAGAGCAAAGGAAGAGAACGAGATCCGAAAGAGGAAGGAGAGTGAGCAAAAACGCATGCAGTACTCCTTTTAAACAGGTGTTGGCCCATAGTAACGACGATCGAGGACTGTGCCATTTTCGGATTTTCCTTTCGTTCGTGAACCACACCCCCCAACTGTATTAATTACTATGCCCGGTTCATTTCTTTAACGTATATGTATATATATATATATATAGTAATTAATGAAATCCTGGTCAAATATTTTGCATTAAAATATCATTATTTTTAACTTCATAATTTTTAAATTATGGTTGAAAACTCTTTTCTTTTTTTCCTGTACATTGTTGAATAGTCATAGATCGTGATACGTCTTAATCTTGAATTCTGAATAAAAAATGAGTTTAATCATAGTTTACTGACTGACCGTAATTTAATTACAGATATTAGTTCATGTAAGGTGTAAGGTAAAAATTATAAAAATTAATAAATTTAACATATTGGATGGTGGTTTGTAATTAGATATATTTTATCAGTATATAATATTTTTATAAAAAATATATAATTAAAAGAAAATTTTATTAAAAATAATTAATCAATTTTTTTATAAAATTAATCATTGATAATTTTAATAAATGTTATGTAATTATAACATGTTAAAAAGATAATTTATATATATATTACTATAATAAATTTTTAACTCAATTAATTAAAAATTATATTAGTATAATTTTAAGATAATTATTACAAAGAATTAATAATTTTATTATATAATAATTATTCAAAATATATATATATATATATATATATATTATAAAATAGTTTAAATTTTTAAGTTGTATCTTTTGTTTTTTATAATGTAATTATATAATTAATTTAAATTTTATTGTATTAATTAAATTTAAAAATTAAAATTATATAATTATAATATTTAGAAGATTTAATTAATGTAATTTGAACTTGATAAAGTAAAATAGTACAATTATAATATTTTAAAAATATATAATTAAGTTTATTTTTTAATTATTTAAATATTTAATGAAAAAGAAAATGATCGAAATTTTCATGTATCATTTACTATGACAGTAGAGTTTCAATATCTCAAATTGCAAGGCTCCATAACGAGAAAGAATTTAATTTTAGTGTAAAATTTTTTAAACGAAAAATTAAGAATAAAATATTTTTAAATATAATTATTAAAATAAAAATTATAAAATAAAAATATATTATACATAACAATATGTAATTAAAAAATAATGTAAAAAGAACATGTTGTTACTGTATTTTAATTAAATTTTAGCTATTATTATTTTTATTAACACAACTTTTAATTTTTGAAGTAATATATATACATAACTTATAAAAAATAAATAAAATAAAAAGATTTTTGATAATTTTTTCAAATATTTTAACTACTTTAATGGAGATTTTTGGCTTCCTAATGAAATTTAATGATATTTCATAAAATTAAATTTTTTGAAACGACTATGAAACAAGATATCTTTATAGATTTTGATCCTTTTTAGACTGAGTATAAAATAGAACAAAACCTAATCACATTTAAATGTTCCCTCTTGGATATTTTTTGTTTTTTATCCGTTATATAATTTTGTGATTGTAAATATTTTGTTTCAATGCGTTACCCACTCACTGGCAAACATTTGGTCGATGTCCGATCAAGTTTGCCAAATCTTATTTTGCACCGTTCAAGTCATTATCATCATCATAGCCACATAAAAGGCAGACATTTGGAATGGTGCAGATGTTGGATCTCAATTTTATTTTATTTTTGTTTAGTTTTTAGTATTTTTAAAATTAATCATTTAATTTTATTAATTTTCAAATGGGTTTGGAAAATATCAGTCTTTTTCTAAAGAAATATTTTAAAATTAAGTAAAGTTTATTCAAAATGTTGACTTCCCAGTCAAATTGTGACATTACTAGAACGCCGTCGCTATATAGTATATAGTACAAAATGTTATGGCGTGAATTTTTAATTATGATGTGTGTTTTAAATTGATGAAGAAAAATATAATTATGATTAAAATATATTTTTAGTTTTAAATTTTTAATTTTAATGTTTTTCTTTATATTGTAAAAATTGAGTTTTGAATCTTTCTAATTTTTATTATGATATATTTGTATCCTGGTTTCAGTGGTTCTCTAAGGAACAGGATCTAGTGGTTTCGAACTTCTCTAACTCAAAATAGAAAAATTAAAATTAAAAAATTACGGAGATTTAAAATGTATTTAAATTAAAAAAATCTATCATTTATAGTTTAGAATTTATATTATACAAAATTTATTTAAGAGTATAATTGTTTAAAAAAATTTAAGAATATAAAACAAAACATATACTTACTTTTTTATATAATAATATCATTAAAATTAAAAATTATGACCATCGACATATCATCTAATTTTTTCAATCACTAAGCCAGTTGGTTTAAATTTATACTTACTTTCATTCTCTTGTTTTAATTATATGATATTTTTATGGATTTAATTGATATATATTACAGTGTAAAAAAATTACACAATCAATTAATCATAAAATGATATGTTTTTAAATATTTTAAATCTTATTTTAATTATTTGAAAATACATACATACTATGAATTATAATTTGATGATAGTATAAATAACATTATAGTCAAAGTATATAGTAATTAAACTATTTTTTATTGTAAAAATATATTTGTATAGTCCCGCCATTTCAATGTATGATTAAAAACAGCAAGACGGTGTTCATGAATTTCATGCAAAATCCATCTGTATTCTATAGCATGATCATTTATGAATTATTCTCAAGTAATTTTCTTATTTTTAGTGTGAAACATTTTATATACAAAAATATTAGTCGAACATTAAAATATACATTAAGGAATTATTATTTAAAAATTTAGTCTAGCATATCATACATTAAAGTAAGTGTAATAATGTAAGTATTTGTTTATAATTATTAAAAAAATATTTTAAATATATTAATTAATTCTACGACAAGTTATTTAAAATAGCTTATGAATGAATTAAAATTTAAATTTTTCAATTAATTATTTTTAAAAGTTAAAGCAAAGACATGAAAAATTAAAATGAATTAATTTACCAGCTTGTAAGCGTGGGAAACGAGGGTGCAATTTGCCATTGGATGCTTTTAGTTCAGAACTAGTGTAAAGAAACAAACACGTGGGGTTCACGGTCTCCTACTAATTTGAACTACCAGAATATATAAATCTGACCTCGTGGGAAATGAGGATTTCGTTGATTTCCTAATTCTCGTTGCCTTCTTAATGCCAAACTAAAATAAAAAATAAGTATTTTTAAAATTATAAATGTTTGAATTTGATTTTTTTTAAAATTTTTTAATTATTTAACTAACGTGATTCATTTTGTGAAAAACTTAGAAAATACTTATATGGCGTTTTGCTAAAGCAATGACATTGCCACAATCCAGATCTGGCGTTCTCATAGATCTGAAGGGGTAACCACAAACAAAACCTTATTGATTGAAGCAATCCCTTTCAGTTTCTGCGTGCTGATGAATCACGGCGACAACATCTTCTACAAACGCAAACCTTTTGGACTTCTTCTCGTGGATCTCGAGATTTGAAGAAGCGTCGATAAGGAAGGATGAGACGTTGTTGGGGAAGTGACTCTTTGCTAGTGGGTCTACATTTTTTTATTTTGTTCATTCATATTGGTTTTGACTTTTTAGCTGAAATATTATTGGTTTGTTTTCTGAATTTGTTCATCTATATTGCTCGCCATCCTTCAGTCTGTTCTTTCTGGTTAAGAAAGCAGTTTCTGACTACTTTTAGCTACCAAAAATTTAACTCCATAAAATTATTAAAAAAAAAAAAACTGGATGGTCATTGAAATTGAAATTCTCATGTTATTATTTAATGAACAAATGGACTTAAAAAAAATTTAAAGACTAAATATTATATTTTAGAAAAATTTAATAACTAAAACTTAAATAATCTTTTTTAAAATGATAATAATAATAATAATATAAATACAATATTTTTAGCAAACTAAATTATATTTTGAAAAATAATATTTTTAAAGTTACTATTATTAAAAATATTATTATCATTAAAGATATCATGATAACCACTTGTTATTTTTTGAAATATTTTTAAGATATGTTCCACAAGTCATTCTAATAATTACAAGTATATTTGATTATTTTTTTAGTTCATTTCATCAAAATAAATTTGTTTAATACACGAATTTATTTTAACAACTTTAGGCTTATTTGTAAACAATATTTCAGTTATCATTTTAGTTTATAAGTCTTTAATTTTTTATTTTATTTTTATCTTTGCTAATTTATTTAAGGATTTATTATCTATTTATTTCTTAAAATTTTTTATATTTATATTTTTAGTCCCTATTCAAAATTTTAATTAATCAAAATTTCTAAATTTTTTTATCATAATTTTTAATCTCTATATTTAAATAATAGTGTTAATTAATTATATAGACATTGACAATTTTATAATTTATCATATCATCAATAAATTTAATAAGATAATTACATATAATTTTTTTGGATTACTTGAATATATTTTTTATTCCTAAAAAATTTGCAAACTTTGTTTTCTATCTCTAATATATTTAATATTAGAGATTTAACGTATAATATTTAATGTATAACATTGAATATTGAATGTTTAATATATAATATTTAATATTTTATATTTTATGTATAATATTTAATATTTAATAGTTGATGTATAATATTTAGCATTTAATATTTAATACTTAATGTATAGTGTATGATATTTAATATTTTACATATTACCGCGTACAAATGTTTCTCATGACAAAATTGATATAAATACTATTTTTAATATGAAAAATAAAATTATTATGCGCCAATTTTACATGAGAAGAGGTCAAGAATAATAATTTATACATTAATCATATTTAATTATAAATTATTATGTATAATTAATATATTAATTTTATAATAAATATTTTAAATATTATATCAACGAGTCTAATTAATTAATTTTATAAAATTATTTTATACTTTTGTTACATCACCATTAAATTCAAAGGTCAAAGCATACGATAAAATGGGTTAAATATGTAGAAATAAAAAATTTTAATGTGAAACAAGAAATCTAACCTTTAAGAACATCTATATATAAATTAAATAAGAAACTGAGAATTTATGCTGAACTGAACACGCAAACTAAAACACTAACACCTAAAAGGTGTATCGGATTTCAATGGTAGTTTGCCACATACATCAACATGTGGAAGCACGTTGCAGAATGCAAACAAATAAAAACAAAGCAAAACCACAAAAATGATGAAAATAGAAAAGGATCTAGTCGGTGGTGTATGCTCAATTGAGAAAAAGCCAATTTGTGAAACACTCCGTTGAGGCTCATTTTTAAAAAACCAAAATAGAAAAAGAAAAAAATGGTCAAGGGGATGTTGTGGCAGTGGAAGCCTAATAGTGCCAAGAGGTCTCAACTATGTGGCATGAAACTAGCATTACGCGTCTATGAGAAGCACCAAACAAGTGCTTCATCTTCTGACAAATGGAACTTTGCATCTGTGGACCCTGCACATCCCTTTGGTTCATGTTCATCTCAGTTTTTGATCATATTCTATTTGTGAATTGTGAATGTTCACTCACTAATCACAACTAGTATAAATAGATGTATGCTTTTGCTATGTCAACGTAAAAAATTCAAGCAAGCAATTGATAGAGAGTAAGCTAGCAGAGATAGAGTAAAATATTTTTTTTGTTTCTTTGTTATTGTTTTTCAATTTTGCTTTGCCAACACGAGAGTCAAATATAGTCATCACTTTCTCTAATGGCTTAGTTTCTTCTTCTGGTTAGCTAGAAATTTAATTTTTGTTCCACACCACACAAAATAGAAGTATTTATGACCAAACTTTGTGACAAAAATTGTTTTTTCATTACTATTTTTCATCTATAATCGTAATTTTTCTTGTAGTTTGTATATAGCCTTTGCCAATGCTTTTAGTGTGTTTTGTTGAATTTTTTAGTGTGTGTTGTTATGCAGGTTTTTAACTTTTGTTATTATTTCGTGCGTGCATTGTCATCTTTGAAATTGCATAACTTTTAATTTATGAAGCGGTGTATTTGGTTTTTAACGAAGTAAATGTTTTTTCCTTATCTGGTAAGCAACTAATAGTTATTATTTTATCGTTACTTCATTAGTTTTTTAAAAGTGAATGAAATGCTATGGGAGAGGGTTATGTACGTCTGTGTTTTCTTCTTGAAGCATTTTTCTTTACTGAACTAGGTTTTTCTCTTTTTTTTTATTGATTTTAGTTTGCTTTTGTCATGCATGTAACATAGTGAAGATATGGATTTAGTTGTTTTAATTAAATTTTGTGCAAAATTCTGTTTCTTCTTTCTTCTTTTCTCTTTTCGATCTCTAGATCATTCTTAGATGTACATGATTAATTAACTTAATTAGATGGTTTTTCAAACTTCATTGAAACTTTTCTCATTTTCTTCATTCTTGATTTTAGTTGGTTCGTACATGAACATGGTAAAAATTTTTAGTAGTTTTCGAAGCCGTCAATTTAAATCTCTTCCTTTTTCTTGTAGAATTTACAATGGTGGGAATACAAGTTAATTTGTTGAGGAAATAATATAAAGTAGAAGAAAGGTGTCCAAACATGTTGATATTACCACTATTGGGAAACTAAGAAATAATAAGTAAAGTTGACTTATCAGTTTCATACCATTAAAAATTTGTTTCTTTTTTCTTGTTTCCCTTTTTTTTTTATTTTGGCATCAAAGATATATATGTAGCTAAAGAAGAAAGTTGTTTAGTGGCATGAACTAATCAAGTTTTGTTTATTATTTTTTTCATTTTATAGCAATCAATGCACGTATACGGTTCCTTATTATTCTTGAGATGCAAAATTAACCCGTGTATACATGTCAACCTATATATAAAACATTCCACCATTTATCACGACCAAAACAAACACCTACAATTATTTTTTCTTTGCTACAATTTTATTTATATATATATATATATATATGATATAATCATGTTTTCCATTATAGATGCAAGTTGACATGGGAGATCACGTCACCATGTCTCCTGAGAAACTTCAAGGAACCCCATTACGTCAAGGATCCTCAACCACTCAATACCACATTACAATCTCTATTGAGGAATTGAATACATCACTTTTATTTGCAAAGGAAGAAAAGTCTGTAACAAATGATGCCTATGTGGACAATGTCCAAAATCCTAAAGAGAACGATGAAGAAACTAAAGAGAAAGGAGAATGTCGCTATTGTCAGGAGGAGGACCTTGTTACTAATATGGAATCACCTTGCAATTGCAATGGTAGCGTGAAGGTATATAATATATTTTTACCCTAATGAATGGATAGTATTAATTTATGTTTTTTCTACTAGTTTGCATGGTTTACTAATGATTCTATCCGCGTTATAAGTCAAGTTTTAAATTAAAGTTGTAAGCAACAATTACATTAGATGACATGTATGTACATTGTATATGTTACTAGTTTAAAATGTGTTTAGTTTTGCAATGTCTCAAGGAAATTTTGGTGTTTTATCACATTTTTTCCATTATAGCATATAATAATTTTAAAGTTATCACGATTTTTTCAACTGATCTACCACATAATATAAATATCCTAATTTGAATATATTTACTTTAAGAAATTTTTATATAATTTAAATTTTATATGTGTGTACAAATTATCAAATTAAGTTATTACACAAAGTTTAGCATACAAATTTTATTTATTTATAATATTATTTTTTTATTACAACAATATTTGATATATGATTGTTACATCATTCATCTTATCTTTAAATATTAAAAATATAATATCAACATCATTTATATATAATATTTTGAGTTTAATAATTAAGGTAAAATAATTTTATATAATTATTCAATCACAAATCATTGCTAATATAATTTCTAAGATAATTATTATAGAAGTTAATAAATTTAGTGATAATCAATGATTAAATAATTATATAAAATTATTTTATACTATTAATACATAATTTTTAATATTTTTACCTTTGGTTTCAATTACAACCTTATATATTTAATCATTTATAAAAAAAAAAAAAACAATGGTTTAACCACTAAACTAAATGCCAAATTCCCTTTTCTTCTTTCTCCTTGTGCCTTAGTATGTTCACAGGAGCTGCATTGATCGATGGTACAATTCTAAAGGTCGCATGATATTATGTGAGATTTGCAGGAAGGTATGAATTAACATGTTTATCCTTGTATTAGTAAAGACATGATCTTGTCATCATTCCAAAATGTCCTTCATCGCTCACATTTATTCGTGCTTAATTATGTATGTCGCGTGCAAAGTTGAATCTGAGCTCTTTTAGGTTTATGTTTACTTTGATAGTTTGCATTATATAGCCAAGTGTTATTAAAATTAAGTCAATAAGTGCTATTTTTTATTATATTCTTATTTATAAAAATATTTTTTTAAAAATGATATTAATGTACTTTCATTATGATTTACATTGAATCTGAACTTATTTTTAATAAAAACTATTTATTAATTTCTTAGCCAATGTCCTAATTAAAAACACCAGTTAACAAGATCTAATCATATTAGTTGGTTTTGAGTACAACCTGCATCAATTGGATTTTTTGGTTACTTATTTATTCCTTCATATTGGTTATCATTAGGAAAACATTACGATGAAGTATCATTATCAGTTGATGAAAATTAGTAAATTGCATATACTACAAAAATCCTTGTTTATTTATTTATTGCCTTTTTTTTCTTTTTTTCTTTTTTGTTAATTTTACAGCTAAAGACTACTAGTAAAGTCATGTCACTAAAATTTTATTTTAAAGTGCAACAAATGTATAAAGGAAAAAAATTATAGTGTTTCTCTTCTTCGTGATTTGGATATGCAGCCTTACAATCCAAACGATTACCCAATTCCAGAACTTATTTCAGATGATGATGACACTGAGATAACTCAAAGGCAAGTTATATAGCTATCTTTCTTCAAGTGTGTATTGTCTTTAAATTTTAGTTGATTAACATATTATTTGTGAGATGTAATTTTGATTTGAATCAAAATATAATTAATTAAAACATTGAATATAATCTACCAAGGTCAGCTTAGTAATAGAGGTTTGAATAATTTATACAAGATCTTAAATTTAAATTTCAGTGTTGTCATAATACATACACAAAAAATTAAAACATGAATATTAATCTCATAATACAAGCTTTTTTATGCAGTGAGGAATGGACTATTCCTGGAACCAATACTCAAATTCGGTCACCTCTGGTGCTGGCAGAGCATGCCACCAAGGGCCTTATCGATTCAATGAACAAAGATTTCAGCTTGAGAAACCCCACTGGAGGTGTGATATTTGGCATGGCACTTGTCATCGTAAGACTTAACACTCATCAATTGTATACATTGTGCATACAAATATATGTGTGTTGATCATGACTATTAATCTTACATTCATATTCAATATTAATATTAAAATAAATGAATCCTCATCAATATGAGCAATTGTTTTTATCTTCAAATTTTTAGCCAATGAACTAGGAGTTAAGTTCATTTTTTTATGCAATGAATTTTAAACTCATTCTTTTACATTATTGTCTAAGTTTACTTGCCATGTCAAATTGCATTCACTAAACCTTAGGATATTTTTCATTTTAAAAAAATGTTTATAATTAATGGATCGCTTGTAGTTTATTGCGGTGCTACTTATAAAGGATGCATATGAGTGTGTGCCACCCAAGGAGGAGAAACTTGCTCACTTTTTGTACTGTGTAAGTGTGTATGACCAACATTTGCATCCTCTGACTTACATTGTATATAATTGATAATTAATTCTATTCAATCTATTAAACTCTTTAGTTAATATTGATATTCAATTTTATTATGATAATAAGTATAAGGACAATTTGGACTCGTGCAGGTTGTGATAACCACCTCTGTGCCAATTTACATTTTATCGTGGATTTTACAATGCCAGTAAGTAAATTGTGATGATAAGTGTTGTTCAATTTTTAGTTGTTTCTAATCTAATCTTCATGATTTTTGATGGTCACTTTGCAATTTTTGACAAGATAGAGCTTACAAAAAAGCGAGAGAGAGAGGGAAAGAGATCGCAATGCATGAATCCTTGTTTGGGTGATTGGAAAGTCTGATTCTAAATCGTAATACTAGTTTAAATCACCAAAACTTGAAGTTACAGAGATCAAGGAAAAAGTAGAGCCTAACATCTTACACCAGTAATGAAGAATGTGTCTGCAACTTTTAATTAAATTTCCTTTAGTTTGATTTAATTGTTTTGTAAATAAATAATCCCAATGACTATGTGTAGAGAAACAAACCTTTCAACTGTTTTATACCTCTTCCCCCCGTTATGTTTCTAACTATCTATTTGATATAATTATGTAAATACTGTGGTTAATGCATATATTATAGTCTATATGTAATTTGTTGTGAACACTATCAATTTATCGTCTGTTAATATTTCATCCCATGCTACATGCAAATTCCTACTTATATACTCGAAAAATGCTAATAAGCAAGAAAAAGTACAAAAACGCTAATTGATTATTTTTTAAGTGGATTATTATATTCATATATTTAATTTATTTTTTATATCACTTTCATCCCATTTTTCTTTTTTATCTTCTTTTCATTTTTTATTATAATATTATTTGTAGCATCTATTTGTTTTTCACTTTTCTTTTATTTTTTTGTATATATCATGCTAATTATTTACTAATTTTAAGGAAATTATCATATTCATACACTTAACTTATCTTTTATATCACTTTCATCTCCTTTTACTTCTTATGATCTATTATACTATTTGTAATATCTCTTCATTTTTTTCTCTTCTTTTACTTTCTTTATCTCTTTTATTTCTACTCACACCTTGAAACAGGGTGTACATTTAATATTTTCTTTTTTAAATTCATTCTCCATAATATTTTGTGAGTACAAAAATATTTCACTTAATGAATATGAGCTTTGTAAAATAACATGATTGAAGTTTCAATTTTCTCTTTCTTATCCATTAATTCAAATAGTTATCTTAATTGATTCATCCTATCTTTTTATTGGATAAATTTTTTGTGCAAATTCGTACTAAAAGTTATCATGTGTTTAGAGTTGTTTTAAGAAAACATATTGATTTTAACCAAATATTACAAATATTTAACCAAACATGACATAATAGTGGTTGTAACAATTTGATAGATAAACCTTGTGAAAAAAGTCATCATGTGTTTATAGTTATTTTAAGAAAACATATTGCTTCTCAAAATTGTGTCAAACATAAGTAAAAGATGTAGAAGTTTTAAGTTGTTGCTTCTACTTAATGTGCATATGAGAGTTTTAAACATGCAACAAGACATGTACCCATACTTTGTTGACAAATAATATTGACATAGTTTTTTTTAATAAAAGAATAAAAGTAAATATGACTAAAAAATTTCTGAATACATAAATGATATTTTTTGTAAAATAAAATTATTGAATATATGACAAAGTTAAGTGCATTACATTAATTGAACAAGCCAAATATGTTAGCAATTGTAACATAACATTAGTGCCACAATGGTAGATGTCAATTCACTTACAAATTTAAAAAACTTTCATCTTGGATTAAGTACAACATTGACTTGTTGGTCTCATGAGCATTTTATAGCATCAAATCTAATAATTGTAATTCTCAGATAAATTAGACAAAAAAATTACAATACTTTGTTATATCATACCTTATGTTTGTCACCTTTATCTAGTGGGAATTATATTTCGTTTTAGAAAATTTTAAATTAATTTAAATTTAAATTTCCTTTGCTTCTTTGGATCAAATTTTTCTAAAACAAAAGTGAATAAAAACCTAAATAAATACTCATTTTAGTCCCTAAAATGAGAAATCATTATCACATTAGTCCTTGAAATTATTAAAATATAAAAAATATTACCTAAAAGTGAAAATTTACAATTATATCAACCCAAAATTTTTTAAAAAATGTATCTTAAGCAATAATATTAACACATATTTAGATACCAAAATGACAATAGGTAGTTACATTTAATGATTTATTTGATATTTTTTAATTTCAAGGACTAAAATGACATTACTTTCCAATTTTAAGAACTAGAATAATTGTTTATTCTAAAAACTTTCATGTGAGTTTATTTTTGTCATAAACACATTAATGTGAGTAAGATAGTAATGGTAAATGCATATAAGTAAATTTCCCTAAATCCAAAATCGTCATAATTTCAAGTAACTAAAGTTAAATCTTTAAACTATAGTCATATCTAATTATGCATTTCAAATATATACTAGCAAAACTTGTAAACTTTTCTAATTTTAGAATATATATTTTTTCTTTTTAGCTAAAACAACTAGTCAATCTTTAATATTTTATAGAATTTAACATCAATCCCTTTAGGTTTTCATCTAGTCGCATGGTCATCGTCACTACTTTTACTTTTGTGACATATTTATTTTGTAAAAAAAAGAAAACAAAACAAAAATACACATCTTAAATAAATTGGTGAAGTGATTTAGAATATCACTATAAATGGGGTCGAATAACAATACTTATGACTATCTCTAAACAAATAAAAGATACTTTTTGATAGTTTTTCACAAGTTTTAACTTAGATGTCAAAAGTCTGTTGGAAGCAATATCTTTCTTTCTTACACTTGAAATAAATGAAAGTTATACTCGAGTCAGGTGACTTATAAGAGGTAGCTTCTCAAAAAGTTCAAAATTTGTTTTACTAAGTAGAATTTGACTATTTATGCTTGAAGACTTTATGTTCATTTTGAAGTTGAAAACTCTTTGAAAAAACCTTTCAAATATAAAACGTATTAACTCTATTTAACCTAAAGATTTTTCAAAAGTTTTAATAAATATGTAGTAATAACACACATAAAAAACATAAAGAAATGAGACAATACACATAGAATTTATATTGGTTCACTTATAAACCTTGGACTACATCCAATCCTACACCTATAGGATTTTCACTAACCACAAACATCAATTACAAAGGTATTATTTCTCTTTAAACCCCATTAGGCTTTCACAATATTATTTCCTAACTTTTCCAAAACACTTCTCAACTCAATATTTTCATTTCCTGAATCTCCTTTAAGGGATGAAATAGAAGCTCGAGAAGGAATAGCAAAACCTAGTTTACTTCCCAGCTCAAACTGAACGCATCTACAAGTTACACTTAATGTTATAAACTTTTGTAGGTTTCATTTAGTATTATCAACATCTATAAGTTTTTCACCTTAGTATTCTTAACTCCACAAGCTTTTTTCAATCTAAATATTTTTTTCACATAACTCTTTAAGCTTAACTCAACACCTATTGATTCACATAACAAACTTTTTTTACAACAAAACACTCTAGAAGTAATATTCCCTTGACAACTATTTTGAGTTTTCCACTCACTAGGTTTTGAACAAGCGCTACTACACCTCTTTGGTTACCTTCTTCACCAAGGTTTCACAAAAACAAGAGCGCTTACAAATACTTTTTTAGATGGACAAAGGTTCATTCTAATCTTAAAGTGTTTTGGCTAAAAAGACTTATATCAAAAGTTAGATTCTTTCTTTAAACAACGCAAACTCTTTTGATCTCACCCTTACTAATTTATTTCCCTTTCTTGCAATGAATTTTATTAGGTAAGGGTCTTTTTATAGGCTTTGAGGTAGTCATTTGTGATTGTTAGAGAATATTTAAAAAAAAATCAAATCATGTGTGAGTTGTCTTTTTTCACACAACCAACTACTTTGTCAGTTTTTCCTACTTTTCTTATTGCTTTTGAACTTTTTATGTTGTCATCTATGCTTTCCTTTATAAATGTACAACATGCATAATTTGAATTTTGAAGTCGTGACAATTAGTGGTTATCGATGTGCACAAGATATGCTAAAGGGTAAACATAACCTACAAATGGTAACGATGGGGCTAAGTTTGGATATCAAATCTAAAGGACTAAAGGCAAATCCAAAATAATTTAATTTGCAAGAAAATAAATAATTTAATTTTAATTAATAGTTTGAAAAAAGGTTTATAATTACTCTATAGAAAAACAGAATTCAAAGAACAAACAATAACCAATTCACAAGATTATTAAATAAGAAAACTCAGGGTTATGATTTCAATCATGCAAATAAAATTTTCAAATTCCTATTCTAATTGATTTATTAATTATTCTTTAATTGCTAGTCTTCTCTTAAAGATTCTAATAGGTTATGATCAAATGTTATTAATAGTGTTTCACCTAATTTAATTCTTATTTGGTCAATTTAGGTTCAATTTGGGGTAAAGCATAATCATGGAGAGAATGATTACAAACAATTAACTTGGTTAAAAGTTCACAAAACACATTTGATCATTCACTATTTTATAACCCCGATTATTCTACAATTTCATCAATTACAAGTAGATGGTCACTAATAAATAATTGATTGACTTATGCATTAGAGTGATCACTTCTAAAATAATTAAAAGTAATAAACAATCCAATTGACTAAATAATAGCAAAATTTAAAGTAATTGGGTGTACAAGTACAATTACATCGTAACCCTATAAAAGGAAAAAATCAATCAACCATGAGTATAAAAGGACAAATAATTAACATCAAATACATGAAAAATAAAAAAAAAGAGTAAGGACTTTTACAAGTTAGAACCATGTGATGTCTTTCACGTTCTTTCTTATTTATTGAAGCTCCTAAGTCATTAACTCACCCCATACTTATAATTTTAAATAGAATAAAAGATGTCTAATTTTCATTTCCTAGTTTCTATTTATAATTGACTTAAGGGCGTGGAATCCAACACAATTGTTCTCAAATTAGAATGATCATGTTAAATGTGAAACATATTCAAAATTAGCATGACAAGCAAAAATTATCATGGCCATGCTTAAATTTAGGATTTACTTGGATAAACTTATGTAGAAGCACTTTTAAGAGAAATAAGAAAAAAAAATTAAAAGAGCTTCTTTGTAGGGTAAAATTAACTTGTGAATAAGATAACTTATAAAAACTATCTCATATAATTTCTCTAAATATGAAAGAGTTTCTATGACTTACTTTATGCATAAGTTAATTTTTATTTTTTTATGGATTTGTTGGAAGTGTAGCATGATAGTTGCAAGCTAGCTAGTCCATTAGGTGTGTAGTCATTTACGTGTAGCTTTGAATTTTATTAAGCTAAATTATACATAACTTTTATCATATATAAATTTTAATAAAATTCATACAACCTAAATAATAGTCCAACATGATACTTGTAGCCTAATATATTACACTTGTAGAATCATTTTTATTTTGTTGTGTACTTTGAATTGTATTAAATTAAATTACAACTAACACTCGTAATATATAAATTTTAGCAAACTAGTTATAAGCTATAAATTACATTATTTTCTATAAGTATATTCATTTTTCTACTTTATTATTTATTTTGATGATAAAAATTCTTAAAGGCCAAGAAAATTGATGTCTTTATAACATGGATTATTATGAATTCATAATATATACGTCGAATCACAACTTATTTAATATTGGAAAAGATGTTTATAGAGATGGTGGAACTTTGTTTTTCTATTTTTATGGCAGCAAGTTATGTCGTATTGTGGTATTATGAAAATAATTGCATCAGGTAACAACTTATAGATCATGGAGGTTTAAGGGGGGAGCATCTAGAAAATTTGATTAATAGAGACGATGTTATATGTATTGATCAACTTCATATGGATATTAGGTATTATTTTGTTATGTGTTCTACTTCATAATGATGACAAACTAAAAAAAGGATGGACTAATCAATATTGAGGAGCAAGTAGCTATGTTATTACACATATTGACACATTATTCTAACATTGTGTTATTAAGTTTTATTTTAAGAGATCTGAAGAGATAGTGAGTACATACTTTAATTTAGTGTTGAGTAGTGTGTTACGACTGCAAGAAACACTCCATAGAGCACTAGAATTTATCCCAAAAAATTTGCTTAGATGAAAGATGGAAATGGTTTAAGGTATAGTGATAACTTTTGTATTTTAGAAACTATTTTATTAATAACAATTGTGTTATACTTTTTTTTGTCCTAAAATGTTCAACAATTGATAAGTGTAGATATTGTAATATAAAGGGGATATATCCACTAATGTTATAGGTGCATGTTTTAAAGACTTGAATTTTATGTGTGTTACTTGGATGGAAAGGATCAACATTAGATTCCACGGTATTGTGGTATGTTATTTTTAGGAGGAATGGGTTAAAAGTTCCACTAGGTAAAAAATATTACATGGTACACAAAATTATGTATGATAAAATAGTGATTAATAATATTTTTAATTGATAATTATATTTTATTTTAAGGTATTATTATCTTGTGGATGTTGGATATATAAATTGTGAAGGATTTCTTACTCCATACACAGGTTATTATTATCATTGTAGTGAATGGAGATGTGGGTACACACCGATATATAAGAAGAAACTTTTCAATACAAGGCACTCTATGGCAAGAAATATGATAAAGAGAACCTTTGGGTTGTTAAAAATGTTATGGGTTATTCTTAGAAGTTGATTAATTTACCTAATCAAAATTCAAAATCGCATTATAATTGTTTGTTGTCTTCTACAAAATTTTATTAGGAAAGAAATGTCCTTTGACCTAATGGAAGAGCTTTTAGATGTAGAATAAGAAGCACAAGTACACAATGAGAGTATAACGCATGTTGATCCTATCAATATAATTAAGACTAACGAGACTTGGTCTACTTGGAGAAAAAATATAGCAATGCAGATGTGGAATGAAATTAATAGAAATAGAATTGATAGTTTTGCAATTAGTTTTGTTTATTTATAATTTTTACTTATTCTAATTATATCTTTCTTATAAGGAATTGAAAAACCTATATGATTGTATTCGTTATAATTTAAAGTATGCAACTTTCATTATGACATCTTTATTTGATTGTTTTATTTTGGAATTTATTGCATAAATGATTATGTAATTTGTAATTTGGTAATGGGATAGGAATAAAATATGAAAGCAACATGCAACAAAGTCTCGAGAGAGAGAGATTACAAGAGATGGTCAAATGATGAGGATTAAGTCTTTATTAAATCTTGATTGAAGTTATGAACAAAGGAAAAAAATGTGACACTCGAAAATTCAAAACACACATCTTAAAAACATCTAAGAAAAAAAAATGGAGGAAAAGTTTCCTGGATGTGGAATTAAAGTCAAACCACACACTAAATTTGCATTGAAAAGGTTAAGAATAATTCATTCAATATTTTATGATGTGTTAAATCAAAGTGGTTTTGGTAGGACAATGAGAAAAAATATAATAACAATGGATAATGATTATAAGTGGAATGAATACACAAAGGTTAATGTTTATTATTTTTCTTCTTTAACAATTCTCTTGATTTAGTTTATATTTATGATAAATTAAAAATAATTTTATTTTTTATTATTGTATAAAGTCACCCCAATGCAAGTGACTATAGGAATACACCAATGTAATTTATTGAAAAAACGTATTCTTATTTTTGGAAAAGAATGTGCTACTGTTAAAGGAGTTATTGTCCTTAGTAATGTTGTTGAAAAGTTAGATAAAAAAAGATGAACAACAAAATGATGATGATGTTTTTGAAGTAAATTTGACTCGATCAACATTTGTTAATTAGTCTTAATCTAAAATAAAAGATGATCATGTGGAAAGCCAACAAAGAAAAAGAAAAAAAGGTGCAATTCTTATTATTAATAACATATCTGAATTAGGAAAAAGTTTTGGAAAAAGGCTTGATATTAGTTCAGGCACACTAGCTAAAGTTGCAAATCGCCTTGGAGTTAAGAAGGATATGTTTAATAAATCAACAAATGTTTATGACCAAGGTGAAGAAAATGAAATTTTTAACTAACAAACAACGTTATGATATAGGAGAAAAAAATACTATCTATGTCTCATGGATTGCACATGTTTTAAAGTTTTAATGAAGTTGATCGTAATAAATTTGTGAAATCATTAATATATGCCTAGTTTACTTTAAGCACTTATATTTATTTCTTTAAATTTTATGGTTACATTTTGGAAAACATTATCACACATTTTGATTTATTTTATATATCATTTTTGGTTATTTTTTAGGAATTATTTATAAGTTTTCTAGGTAATCATATTATTTTAAGAACTTTACTTATCTCAACATGACATTGTTTCTTTAGTTTTAAAATAATACTAATATTGTTAAAAAAATTTAATGATTTCAAGTTTTTGTTTATATTTTTCTCTATAATAATTATTTGTATGTAATAAGATTATTTTTTTATGGATATGCATTAATAAAAATTTTAAAATAATAAATTAATATAATTTTAAAATAATTTTGATATTTATATATTTTTTAAAATTTAAAAATAACTATATGTTTTTTATAATTTATAAAAATTAAAAAATAAAAATTAAATTTATTTTCAAAGAAATAGATGTAATTTTAATTAAAAGGATAATTTTTTTATTTGAACATATTATATATTTTATCCTATTATTATCAAGTCTATATCAAATATAAAATAAATTAATACAATATTATCTAGTTTGTTATTTAGTATGTATCAAACATTGGATGTAATTACAATTTATCTTGCACTTATCTCATCTACTTTAATGTTATTTGCTTATCATAGGTCATTATATCTTGACCACTAAACAAATTTAAAATATCTTGAAATATCCTGACCACCAAACAAATTAAAAATATCTTGAAATAGTTCAAGAATGTTTTATAGAGAGACTCTTTTCCTTTTTAAACTTATTATAGGCTAGGCTTTTTCCAGTTTTTTTTTTTTTTTTTCCACAATGCCTAAGCATAGCAACTACATCCCAACGGGGGATATGAGTTCAATTGTGTCTCCATTGACAAGAAAAACTCTCTTTAATTTTAGTTAGATTTAGATTTTTTTTTTTCAACTTGTGATGTCAAATTTGAGAATGTTACCCTCTATCCTTACTTTCTATTTTTTTATAATCTAATAGTTATTCTTTAGGACCATAAAATAAAAGATGAGGATGAGTAACTCTATGTGTAAAAGATTATTAACTCCTTATGACCATTTGATTCCTTCTCTTTCTCTCCGTATAAATTTCAACATATAAATATTGTGTTGTGTGTGTTTGGTTTCCACGCAACAAATAAGCTTCATTTTCTTTATAGAAACAGAGAGGATTCGTTAGTCGTAAGCATATATAATCTCCATGCAATGAAGAACTCTTTTTTTTTTTTTTTTTTTTTTTTAGAAACGAAGATTCATTGGCCATAGGCATTTTATTTAGCTTAATCTAATAATAATGCACTGTTAGCAAGATTTAAAATTGTCTACTAAAATATACTACTCTCTCTCTTCGATGGAAAAGTTCCTTTTTTACGGAAAAGTTTTCAAACACTTGTGATAGTTTAATTTTATTTGCAATATTTATAGTTAAAATTTGTGAAGTAGGTTTCTTGAGCTGAATGTCCTATTCTACTTCTGCGCCAAAAATTCAAATAATTACGAATAAACATGCAATTTTTATACAAATATCATCAAACACCAATAGCATAAAATTCTTTGTTATTGGATTGTATTTTTCAATTAATTTTCTTTGAACACAAATAATGTCAAATAGCTCAATAAATCTACCTCAATTATAGATTTATCACACCACTAAAAGCATCTACTTTCAAAATTGCCATATGGACAATAGAAATTAACCATTAGCGAATAAAGTACTTAGAGTTAAGTGCAGATATAATCAGATCAGGCATTCATAGCACATAGTCTGTGGTCTGTAATCTGTATTATAATTTATGCTTCGGTTTTCATGTAACTCTGTACAATGTTTCTTTTATCTTACTCTCAGACTTTGGCACTTCTCATGCTTAAGTGCTTCTCTAATTGATTTGCAGGCGCGCACATGGCGCATACATATATATATAATCATACAGAGAGATAAAAAAAGTGAAAGATTAAGTTAATCCAAAAATAATTTTAAGAGTGATTTCTTATTTTTTTTTAATTTAATAATTAAAATTAATTATTTGTTAAAATTATTATATTCAAATAGATTAAAGAGAGGGAGAAGATTAAGCTATTTTAGAATAATTCTAAAAAAAAAATTATCTTTAACCTTTATTTTTTTATAATTTAATAATGAAAATGGACAATAACTTGTTTAAAATTATACTGACATAATTCTTACTAACTATTACATCATCAATAATTTTATATAAAATATAAATTTTATCAATCTAACAGTTGAATTATAATTTTATATTATTTTAATTATTTATATATAAATACAATATACAGAAAATATAAATTTGGAACAATCAATACAAAACTCATAAAGAGAAACTTAATACTCATAAGAAAAAATTACATAAGTACACCAAAATTGCAAGTACATGTCTCTATGTGAGACTTATGAAACAGTTACAAATAAGATATAAATTTCATGTTGTACACTTTATATTTTTTATTTTTGAATAATAACTTTCTGAAAATTCCTCTATAGAATTCTTGAGACTAAAGATTCTTGGTGTAACTTTTCTATATGACAAATTTATAAATTGCAAACTTTGTCTAGACATATTTGAAGATGACTATCTAATTATTATTTTATTATTTTTTTTCAAGTATGGTTCATTTAAAGTTCTCAACCAATTAGCCATTTTATTTAGAGAAATACTAGAAATCTTTTTCAAACTAACTCTTTCTATCATTATTTATGTGATTGATTAAAATTTATTAAAAATCATTAATTTAGATAAATCTTACTCTCATTTAATGATTATTTTTTCTTATTTAAAAAAAAAATTCATCAAAATTAACAATTTTTAATAAATTTCAACCAATTCTAAAGTGATTATTAGAAATAAAATGGTTGAAAAATATCTCTAAAATTCTTTTTTATATATCTTTTTTAGTGTATATTGTGACAGAACAGTTTATATTTCAATTTAGATAACCAACATATTCACTATTCTTTTCAAGTTAACTATTGGGATCGCTAAGCCTCTAAGATGACCAACATCTAAACATTTTTCATTGCTTTAATTAACACTAAATAAGACAACAAAGCAACTTGTTTTGAACTCTAAAATCTGGACATAAAGCCTAACCAAATAACTTTATCGTTCTTGATTTTAGGATAACCATACTCAACATGTCAACTATATATAGACCTGCTATCTTCTTGTTTAACTTTATTTCCAAAGAAAGGTGATTCCTTATTTTAGAATCTATAAGTACATATGACCCACTATGGTCGACCTCAAGGTCAAGAGATTCGATAGTTTGCATGAGATTCTAGCTTGTATCCTCGATGCTGTAGTTGAAAAAAAAAAAAAAAATACTCACATTAGATGAGGCAAACAAATAATAATACGCAGCGTTTCCCTCACCAAGATCCCCGTTTTGACAAGTCACTGGTTGTTCCCTTTCGGACTCAATTTTGGTATCATCAAGTGGCATAACTTGTTTAATCTTTCAATTTATAATGCCTCTTGGCATGGCATGATTTAAGAGTCGCTTCCACCATTAAATGCTTGGCATCCTTATTATCAATATAACAATACCTTCACCAATTTTGTCTTGCTGATTGGAAACTTTCTCCTATAATTCATTGATCTGCACCTCAATTTCCCAAAAACCTACAATACTTAATGCTTGATACTTCTCAAAACCTCTAAATAGTAAAATTTATTCAAGAATAAAGATATTATGGATTTTTTTCTAGCTGTGAATAAAACTTAAAAGGGAACAAATTATTTTATCCATATTAAACTGCTTCCCTTTGTAGCTATTTTTTTCCATGTATAGGTTTACATGTGAATTATTATAATTAAAGAGTATTTGTGTTTATATATAATGAGCAGTGGAAAGTAAATTTAGCTGTTGAAAAAGTTGTTTTAGATCTTCTTGAGCTTGTGTTGGGTATTAACTTAGCAAAGGATGACATGCAAAAAAACAAAAAAAGAAATAGTTCTTCAAGGTTTACACAATATAAGAACTATGCTAAAACATGGTGACGTTGGAATTTACAAGCCAATTTACAACCCACATTTATAATTAAAGACACTTCCTATAATGAACTTTTTACATCTCCAACATTTTTACCAAACAAAACAACCAAAAGCTATAAGAACTTTAAAGGTGTTAACATCTTTGCCTCCATGAACTTCTGCATTTGTCATTTCTATTCATTAGGAAGTTGAATCCCAATAATAGTTTTTTGAATATCTGTTCCTAGCAACTTTAGCCTTCTTAACAACCACTCACTTAAAAGATTAAAGGCTCGGACTCTTCAATCTTTTCTCTCCTTAATTCAACTTCTTTTCTCATTTCGTCAACTACAAATTTATAGAAGAAATTTGATATTCAAACTTTTTTGCAACTCTTTAAATGATAGTAAAATCTTCACATATAAGAGCCATATTTTTAGCTAATTTTTTAAAAAAATATTAGAGTCAAACTGATAAGAAAGCAATGAAACATATAATTTGAACTTTACATAACAATAAATAAAGCATCAAACTAAAATGCTAAAACAGAAAGGAGATTTCTCCAAAGAAATGAAAACGCTAGAGATTAGACTTTTGTCTCTTGCACAGTCACAGTTATCAACTGTTTCAACTGCTGATTTATGTATCCCAATAATTCAAAAAGTGTATCCTTGAGTAAATTTAGATTCCTACCTCTTTGCCTTTTCCAAATGGCCAACAAAAAAATTAGAAAGGTTATGAGGTTCCATTAAGACACAATAATCAAGTTATTTCCAAATAGAAGTATTGCATTCTGAATTAGACCAGGGAGAGCTACAATTAAGAACCTGATTTGCTTAGGTGTTCCTAATTCCTATATTTAAGGGAGGACAAAATTGAGAGTTTTGCACAATAGTTCTGTCATTAACAAAAAGACATTTTAGAGAGCCCAGATAACAAACCAATAAAGTCAACCAGTAAAGAACATGAAAAAAGGAAAGGAGCATCTCCTAATCATATTTAGATCATCAAATAAATTTCATCCAAACATTTTCCTTTCACTTTAATGCTGAATATTGAATAAAGAGGAATATAAAGAAAACCAATTAACCATAGCGTAAGCCAAAAAAGTAAACTAAAATGAAAAACCACTAAATATGTGACTCAAATTATGAAAATTGGGATTGTGTTGTAACATATTACCAATATGTAGCAAAGGAAGTTGGTATGTTATGGTGCCTTTTTTATAGAAAAAAAAAAAATACTATTAACAATATATATCCAGATTTAACACAAGAAGTGTCAAAACTCAAAAGCTGGACACGAAAGGTATGTATAAAGACAGAACATGGCTTCACAAAATTCCAAAAAACAAACCAAGAATCCCAACCTATTATAAAAAGCATGAACATAGCAGAAGATATAACAATTTGAACCATGCCACTCATTTTTATGTGATTGAAAGCATTTGTCTATGCAATGCAACAGCACTGTTTCTCCGTATTCAAGCCATTAAGCAATGTGTAATTTCAAAACCCTCAGGTAATAGCATTTGGCACAAGTGAGAGCCACCTGTGAATGTCAATGCTAGTTGTTTTAAGGAGGGCCACACAGGTTGGGGGCTGGTTGCTTGAAACCACATGGATGATGTTGAATTCTTGGCATGCTAAAAAGAGAATATCCTGGTGGAACCTGTCCTTGTTGAGGCCTTGGGATTAGATGAAGTTTAGAAGTGACAAAGGAGCAACAAATTCATAAAGTTATTATTGAGTCAGATACTTCTGTGGTGATCTACTTGTATCTATCAGAAAATGTCTATGGCTGCTATTGAACCTATCAGATACTTTTGAAATTATGTTTTGGTTTAGCTCGTGTGAACCAGAAAAGATTCCAATCACATATTCCTTCTTCTGGACTGGTGCTGAAGACTTCTATTATTTGGAGAGGTGTTACTAAGGGTATTCAACACATGACAGAGTATTTCTTCTTTCTGGTTTGAGGAAACTAGTAGAATTTGTACATGTCTTAGTTTTGGGACATGGGATGGAACTAAACAATGCAATGGTCTTATGAAAAGACTATCTACAAATCTGCTAAACTGGGATTTGCTAAGAAGCAAGATTCAGAATTTACTCAGCATCTACAGAATATAGTTGGATTCATCAACGTAAATTTCCTTTTGCTGGAGAACAACACTGAAATTGGCTCTAGAAGTTGTAAGACTCGGGAAATTTAAGTCCAGTACTTCATAAATGCCACTTAGAAGCAGCATACTTACCTTTCATAATAATTACAGAAACTCAGTGTGTTGTTGTAAAGTCATTCATTATATGTATATATGAATCTAAAATTCAATGTAGTTTAATTTCATTTCCAAAGTAACAGTGATTACACTTCAGTATCTATATCCTCTTTCAGAGTCTACAGTAGCACGTCACACCATAAACAAGTTTCATCTTACATTACAATGAGGCAAACAAAGAATAAAACGCAAAGTTTCCCTCACCAAGTTGCGCCGTTTCGACAAGTCACTGGCTACTGTTCTGTTGAAGAACCTCGGCCTCAGCCTTGGCCATAGGATCATCCTTGATCTCAATTTCCTCTTCTTTCTCTCCCTCTCGCTGCTCCGCAACTTGCTTCCGATGCAAATCCTCCGCCGCCTGCATCGCCGCGCGATTCTCCGCCTCAATCCGCCGCATCTCCTCCTCCTGCTGCTGCCGCTCAAACCAGGTATCCGCATCCGCCCAAACTGAAACACACACACAATTACAATCAGCACATTCACAAATTAGGGTTTAATTGAAAAACAACGAAATTGAAAAGAAAAAAAAAATAAAAAGAGTGTTAGGGTTTTAGGGTTTTTACTGGGCTGAGCGGCCCAGCCCTGTTCACCGCCCTTGATGCGTTCGGGGAGGGCGTAGTTGACGGTGAGGACGCGGCCATAGAGCTCGGCGCCGTCCATGTTGTCCATGGCGGCGGCGGCGTCTTCCCTTTCGAGGAAGGTGACGAAGCCGAAGGAACGGTGCTTCTGCGTGGCCTGATCCAACGGCGTTTTCACGTCCTTGATCTCGCCGAAGGGAATGAACGCCGCGTGGAGAATTGACTCGTTCACTTCTTCCGCTAACCCTCCCACATATAGCGTGTTCTTCTGAACACCTTGCAGCATCGCCATTGTTACCCTGAATCGAGTTGAAACTCGCCACTCGGAGGGAACTGGGAAATGTAACGTACACTTAAACTTCTATTTTCTGTTGAGCCTGTGGGCTGGGCTTGTTCTCTTTTTTTGCTTCATTGGGCCTCAATTGGCCCAGTTATGTTTTTTAGTCCGTTATTCTAGAATTTGGAAGGTTCTGGTGGAGCAAAACACTTCATTCACCTAAAATATATAATCCTGTCGTTCCAAATCTATCTTTCAAATCATTGGTCTATTCCTTGAATACGAAATGTAACTTTTTTTAAATAAAAAATGTACATTTAAAATAAGGCTGATTATTTAATTACACTGTTGTATTGAATGTTTGTTCGTTGTATATATTTAAAACAAAAATATATATATTAAAAATAACCCTAATTATTTTGTTACACAGTCCTAATAAAGAAATGTGAATTTTGATTTAATAAAACACACACACGAGTAACGTGTTGATTATATATTTATGTAACGCGTATATAAAAAAATGGATTAAATTTTTTTGTTATATATTACCTTAATTATTACACAATTTAACGATTTTATAATTGGATCATTTTATTTCAAAATTTACAATTTAAATAAAATTTATTTTTATATAAATTATATTTAAAAAAATTTATATTAATTCAAAAATATTTGATATTTTAATTTTTCTTTAAAATTAACTTAGACATCGAAGTATTTGCAGGTAGACCAACAAACTTTGTTCTTCATCATTTAAGATACAAAAGTGTATTTCTTGTTTCTTCCATTGAATATTTTTATTATTATTTTTCTTATTTTTTCATCTCAATATAATTATGATTGTTTACATTTATCCATATTTAAATGTTGATTGAAAATTTTTATTTGAACTTTGTATATGTGTGTGCACACTTAGTAAATCTTATATTAGTTTCTCAAAATATAAATATTTATTTAAGGAGTGACACTTCTTAGTATATATGTTATTTATTAAAATTATTTTTTAGGTGATAATGTTAATAGAGGAGTTACACAAAATTCAATTATTTAATAAATTAGAGGGACCTACATTTAAGTTTTCTTTTATCTATTAGAATTAAACTCAATACTAAAAGATGTTAAGCTAAAGTCAAATGTCAAAGTTATTACTAAAAAGAGTCAATACTATAATTTCTTTTTTTTGTCGTGTATGCAAAACTCTAACACCACATTAATGCAAAAACCCTACAATGCTTAGGAGCAACAATAACTCAAGAAATGACTTATGTAGGCATCAACACAATCCTTGTTATAAGCACAAAGGTATAGGTAAGGTGAGGCTAACAATGAACGAGCCCTTTAAGACATGAAACCCCTTTCCCCCAAGAAACCAAAAAGGTTGAAGTGGTTTGTGGTGAGAATTTTGATGGTATTCAATTTGTCATACATTATTTCACCTTTACACTCTTACATAAGCACAAAAGTATGTAATAGAGTGTCCATCATGCCATCAGATACCCTTTACTTTATAAATGAACAACCACATGTAGATTGAAATTGTACTCAACTATACATTCTTCTAGATTTTGCTTCAATTGAAGTTATTCACTAAAATCATTGTTACCACTCAATCTAATCTAATCGAGAACCTATTTCATTGTGTCTTTCATAAAACCAATCATCACCATGTTGTGTCCCTTTGGCACCATTTGAATGAAGAACTCAGGAAGAGACATCCGATAAGTTTTTTTTTCTTCTTGGTAAACTTAAAATTTATATAGAGTTATTTACATGAATTCAAACATGATTGAATGAAGAATCAGTAATATTTGGTTCAACCTAATTTATTAATGTAGTTTATTAATCATACCATTATATATAGTAAAATTATAAAATAAAAGAAGTATACAATTTAAATCAATATATTTTTACCAAAACATCATTGGTTTGAGTGAAACTGGACTTCAATTTTTTAAACAACGTTTTAAATTTGAGTTTTATAAATAGATAAAATATAGTTGAGAAAGGAGACTCTGCTAAAAGTAGTTAGTTAAGTTCTTTAATAGAGATTAGCCACCAACAAAATTGGTAGATATTTTCACAAATAACATTGTGATCCATAAAAATCAAGATATATTTTTCAATATATATTTAAAAATAAATAATATCTATTAAATTGAAAAGTTTTATTCTTAATAAATGATTATTAAAAAAACTTGACACTTTTTAAATAAATATAAGACCATAACATAATCCAAAATTGTCTTATTAGAACTAACTTTTAATACTCAAATATGTCAAATTTAATCTGGAAAATTAGTCAAAATAGTAGGACAAGATAGATTATCCATGCTCTAAAAGAATTACAATGGTTGTTTTGCATTATAGGCAACTTTCATGTTTTTCTTCATTTCAGCATAGACTATTTAGTGTGATGGATTCAGTTTACTTAGAGGTTTAGAGAAAGGAGAGAGTTTCAAATTAAAAAGAGAAAAGGGAGGTAAGGAAGGTCATTTGTAACATCCTGTTTAAAATAAATAAATTTTATTAAGAAAAATAGCCTTGAAATAGAAATTATAATTTATTTTGAGATATTTAATCTATATAAAATTTAAAATTAGAAGAATTATTGAAATAAAGGAAATATTATGAATTTAATTGAGATTGATAAAAATATAAATAATAAAAATTTATGCATAAAAATTCAGAAAATTTTTAGATAAAATAGTTTTCAAGTAAATTAAAAATAAGATGAATAAATATATAAAGAATAATTTAAAAGTTTAAATTTTGAAATAGAGGTTATAAAA